>JADRCD010214494.1:0-13326 GCA_019843815.1 Montemys delectorum | reverse complement strand
TCTCTCTCTCTCTCTCTCTCTTTCTTTCTTTCTTTCTTTTTTTGGTTGGTTTGTTTGTTTGTATGTTTGTCTGGCAATTTGATCATTCATCCTGCCATTATACCTACCAGTGTCTCCACTGTTCACTCTTCTTCTGGGGATGGCTTTAACTCGTGCAGGTAAAATGGAATGTTGTTTATCATATTCAGAAGCAACAACTGAGTATGACCTTTGGAAGACAGTTCTCTTAGCCAGGTCAGTGTCAGTTATGGGGCTAGTTTCCAAACTGTGGATATGGAAAGAACAGAGGTATACACGTGTGAGAACCAGGGGCGCTAAGTACAGTGGCACTGCTTCTGTCCTGATGGGTCACATTCCAGGTGGGCCCCAGCAGCACGAATATATACACTCAGGCAAACACTCATACACATAAAGTGAACATAAATTTCCCAAAAAGAAAGATGTAATCCTTTCCAACAATGTGACATTCTGAATGATTTCAGAACTATATCTTAAACTTGGATTTTTCTTAAATTGTTTGTATTTCAAATGAAAAGGAAGGTACCAAATGTCCTGATATTTTCCTTTTTTAAGATTATTTCACGTGTATGAATATTTTGTCTGCATATATGTGCATCATGTGTGTGCTCTGTGGCTACAGAGGCCAGAAGAGGGTGAGGGCAGTCGACCAGAATTGGAGCTATAGGTGGCTGTGAGCTACATTGTGGGTGCTGGGAACTAGACCTGGGTTCTCAAAATATAGCAAGTGCTTTTAACTCTTAACCTTTCCAGCTTCCTAACTTAAAATTCACAGTTTGAAGATATTCAGGGAGGGAAAAAACAAGAAGGAGTAATCATAAATACAGTAAATAGAAATGTCCATTATATAAGGAAAATCGATAAATAAACTGATGCTTTATTCATTATAGATACTTGACTATGGATAAGTGAGGTGGTACATTCTCCAGAGGAAGTGCTGTCAAAAGAGTACATGGCTATATCAAAGTGCAATTAAAAGGTGAGAGCTATACTTATCTGTGGGTATAAGAATAAGTTTTTAGAATTAAGTTAGAAAATATATTGGTTTAGGAAAGTGGGTTCTCCTCCAGAATCTATGATCTCTCAAGTTACAAGTAGTTGGCTAGGTTTACACTACCAGCATGAATTCCCCGTACTGAGTAACCACCAAGGTAATGAAGAGCTATCTGCACTCCGTGGCTGCCTGGGGAGGGAGAAACAGTCTTTTCAGGGTTTGAGCCCACTGAAAGTAAATCCAATTCTAAATGGTCAACCCTATGTATATGTGTATATGCATGTGTATGTATGTGTGTGTGTATATATATATATGTACATATATGTGTATATGTGTGTATATGTGTGTGTATATATGTGTATGTATACACACACACACACACACACACACACATATATATACATGCAAAACACAAAATAAACTCAGGAGGGGTGTGTGTATGTATACACATGCACATATACATATATACACAATATACAAACAATAAACATGGGGTGATAAATTTATAAGAAAGTAGGGGGCAGTGGAGGGGGAGAGATAGTCTTCTAAACATGGTTTTCATTAATCATTGATATTATTTCATTAACTTACAGTTAATCTTGGGTTTGTAATAGGACAGAATTTAAAAACAACACCACCTCCACCACATTATAGCCTCATATGTACTTAGGTTCTCAAGTTTTTTTGCTTTCAAGTATATCTGATTCAAATATATGTATATCTGACTTTAGGTAAACTTCTAAGGTAACATTTTATTTGTTTTAAAACTTCAGAAGACATTTAAAATTTTTTTCTCATCCAAAATTATGATACAAAGTGTGCAATCTATCTAACTTTCCTTTCGCAAGACGACTTGTTTTCCTTGCTCGGATAACTGAAATATTCCTATTTTTGTTGTTGTTTGGTTGTTCTGAGTTTTAGTAACTTAATATATTATTATTTATCATAAAAGATTCTCTTCAGACACACCAGAAGAGGGCATTGGATCCCATGACAGATGCTTGTTACCACCATGTGGGTGCTGGGAATTGAACTCAGGACCTCTGAAAGAGCAGCCAGTGCTCTTAACCATTGAGCCATCTCTCTAGCCCCAAAGATTCTCATTCTATTTCAGTGTTGCTTAATTTTAGGGCTCCTGAACCATTGTAATATTGGAATCTTTTCCTTTATTTGTAACAACTACCCTTTTATAAATTTCTAATTCCTTAGTTTTATAAAGTGCTGGGCTGTCATTTTAGCATCACAATGTATCATTTTAATCATCTTTTTTTTTTTTTACTATAAATTACTTGGAGAAATTTTCTTCATTTCCTTTAGTTGAATTTTCTTCCAGATTGATTTTATTATTATTACTTATTACTATTATCATAGGATAAACCAGTATTGTTTTCCAGCTTGATCTGATAATGTATTGTGGATTTTCTTGGACGTCTGTTCCCAATCATACTTGATACATAGTATTCCTTCCAGTGATAACGCAAGGCTTTACATTCTACTGTAAGGCAAAGATTGCTCTGTGGAAGAGTTCCACGCTAAGAGACCTTGACAGTGAGCAGCTGTGAGTGCAGGGTGCGTGATTACGCTCTGGGTGTATGATTACGAGACACACTCTTGATCTCTGTGTGAGCTTTGCCCCTTTTCCTTTCATCTACTGTTCTATAAGCTGGAAGGTCATTTAGCGTCTTAGCAAGTTCTGGTTCTTTTCATGGCTAACATGGAAATTTATAGCGACTTGTTTAATTTAGAACTGATGAAAATTTATTTTTTAAAGAAAAAAATTAAAAATTATGTGGTATGGAAAATTCTATTATACAGCTTTACCTCTCACTATCTCCAACTAGAAGCTTGTTGTACATGATTTTAACCCTGGAACATGATGACACTGCCCCTGAATCACACTGATCAGAGTAGTCTAAAATGGTTCCCAACTCTTTTTCAAAGGTAGCTTTTATCTTCAGAGATCCCTGAATTCCTTTAGAGATATAAAACATACATTTTACTCTTTGGAGACAATGTCAAGAGCAGCTCCAAAAACACCTGAGAAAAATTCACACAGAAGATGGGAAAAATCCCAAGTATTTTTCATGGAAAAATCCCTAATTTGGATATGTTAGCCCTATTATCATTAATAATGTGTCTTATTTTAGTTTATTATTATGGCTGTCTACTACAGAACAGTGACACATCTTAGGTAAGCATACTGTTTCTCTTCAGCAAAGACCCTCCTCTCCGGTGACACTGTGCTCAGTAGCTTGTGCCTATAGTTTTGATGCCATCTAAGCTTACTTTTTCATTACCCGCTGAAGTCACACTCATTTCCCCTACAGAATATCTTCTTTATCCATCTTTCTCATGACTCTGCAGTGCACTCTGATCCGCATACCTAGCTGACACCAGTTACCAACTTAGCAGCTTCTTAAACGGCACTGTGCTACTCCCACATTTTGGCCATGCTTTCCCTCTCAAAGTTCACGATACTAGAGTTTCTCTGTGCACTGTGTTTACTTAGAACACTCACTCTTCAAGAAGCTCTCCATCTGATATCAACAATAGCTAAGTGAGAGGACGCTGCAGACAATGATCCAAGAAGCTTACGGTTCATGATCGATGCTCTGTGCCATTTTTTCATGGTCTAAGTGCTGCCTTAAAGTCAACCTTCCCTACTCTGATGCAATGCATCACTCAAACTTAGAGGCCTCAGTATAATCTTTTATTGAATTGCTAGTTCATCTTTTCTCTCCCAGTGGTCTGTCTCCCATCAAGAACTCTGATACGTAGTTTTTTCACGCCTCTCCAACAGCTAGCACAGCTGACTCAGTGACCCTCCTGAGACAGAAAGCTATATTAAAGAACTGCAAGAACATGTTTTTATAGTTCAAACTTTCTTCCAGCAAACACTCATCACTCCCAGACAGAACGAAAGTACCTTGGTGGCATAGACTTCATGTTGCTCTCTGGCTCTTCAAATACATTGGGACTTGCATCAGGAGTTACTGATATGTACGGCGCAGGGACAGATGTCGAACGCAGATATCTCATTTCGTCCTGGAATAGGTTGTCATCTTGATAGCCCACAAAATTTTCATGGTGGTGCCTGCATTAAATTAAACCCAACAACTTAAGAGTACAGTGGCAGTATAGATCCTCTTCATTTTAAATCTCCTTTGAAAAAGGGAAAGGAGTACATAAGAATATACAAATAAGCAAAAGTATTAAAATAATCACAGAAGCAGACTGGTAGAGATAAAGTCTGATATGACTTTCTAGGTATCACAAACCGAATTGGAACACTTTTTCTTTTGTTTCAAGAATATCCCCATCTTCCCGTGCTTGGTGAATGATCCCACTATCTGGGTGCTTAGGTGAGAATGGCCTACACCTCGATCAGCGCTAGTCAGTCAGGCCTATGATACCAACCACACCTCCTTTTACACCATTCTCTCTTCTCATTTTCTATTATCACTGTCACAGTGGAGACTTATATCACTCTTGATGGACTGTTGAAATAGGTGCCACTTTTTGGGTTGTATTGCATATCAGATTTGAAAAATTTGAAAAGCATAAATATAAACCTTTGGTTAGGGTGTATCCATTCCACAGAGGCCTAAGAATTGAAGTTCCTTAATTATGTTATGCTCGCAAATTTTTCCTTCCATGTTTTATAATTTGACTCCTAATTTTTTTTAAAGACTTATTTTATTTATATGTAAACACACTGTAGCTGCCTTCAGACATACCAGAAGAGGGCATCAGATCCCATTACAGAAGGTTGTGAACCACCATGTTGTTGCTGGGAATCGAACTCAGGTCCTTTGGAAGAGCAGTCAGTGCTCTTAACCACTGAGTCATCTCACCAGCCCAATTTGACTCATATTTTAATGCTACACGTGTTTATTTAGTGTGTGTGTGTGTGTGTGTGTGTGTGTGCGCGCGCACATGCACGCTCGCGCGCATGGTTACTAGTGCATGCCAAGGAACATGTGAGCAGATCAGAAGGCAACTAGTGAAAGCTGCTTTACTCCTTTGACCCTATGGGTCCAAGAGATCAGACTCAGCTCCAGTTAGGTTTGGTGGTAAGCAACTTTATCCACTGAACCATCTCACCAGCTTGGCTTAACTCATTCTTTTTGAAACCAGAAGAAAATACTGTTAACCTAAACGCACAGAGTAGTCTAACTGAAACTCAAGATATGTTTGTATTTAGCATACCTTATGATTTCTTCCTGGTCTTGAATGTTTCTCATTTTCCTTTCCTTTCAATTCTCCTACTTTATTTTAACAAGTACAAACATTATTAACAACCTCATTACTCTGCCATAAAAAGGGGCATTTTTCAGTGGAATGACTGGCTGGCAAGCCATGACAGCAGGCAAAATATACAATTCATTTGTCAGCTAGTATAGAAAAAACAATCTACCTTTGGAATATGAAACACTATTTTAAAGTGTTAGTATGCCATGGTAAAGTGTGTAGATGGTAAAGTCCGACTCCAGTTTAGTAAACGAGAAAACCATCAACAAGCATTTCTCCATCTTAGGTTAAATCCTTTGTCCAATTTCTGTATTGGTTTCCACATGCCATACTGTGTCCTTTTAATTATAAACCAGGTTGACTCTTACCAGGTTTAAAATTCTTCCTTCATTGCCTCAGATTGCAGAAGAATCAGCACAAGCTACCAAGCACTATGTCCCTAGATCCCCAGTTAAATAGAATGGGATTTCCTCAGAATGGACTCTGCTAGAAATCGCTTCCCTCCCATCATCCGTCCAATGAATTTCTATTTACTGGTCCTTCAGTAAATCATGTCAGTGGCAATGGCAGACCCTCTGTATTTCATTGTCTGCTGCTGAAGACTCAAGTACTGCCTCGGTTCTTTCAGCATCCTATCACACTTCACTTTGAGTGAAGCTAGCATGACATGAAGCTAGCATGAAGGTGTTAGCGAAGCATCCCTCACTCTTGAATACAGTCAGGACTTTAATATTCCTTTCAGTGTCCTTGTTACTCGGCTGGTTTTTGCTTAAGGGTAAAAAGCACTAATAAAGAAGACTTCTACAGGAAACATCAGTTTCTTTCCTCATCAGAATTTCTGAGTAATAGACTAAAGTCAACTAATGGAGAATAAACTATGCAAGTCTTTCTTTTTACGATATGTTTTGTATTAGTCGTAAGAGAAAAGATTGACAAAGTACCCACTAGCATACAATGTGCAGTACACTCCCCGTCAATCAATCGGGGCAATGGACAAAGCAGATCCGGAAGGTCTGTGTCCTGCTCACTATTGTGACAGCTTGGGTATGAGAGCAAATTCTGAACCACTTTACGGATGCCATTAATCATCAGAAGCTGTAAACCCAAGGGGAATTAAAAAGCAAAACCAAAGTCTTCTTACCTAGCTAATGTCTGCAGGTAGAGACAAGGCATTTTCACAGGGAGGTCTTCGGAAACGCCCTCCTTCACGATGGGCAGCTGAGACTGGAAAGCCTTTGCAGGGTGGTAACACAAGATGCTTGGCTCTGCCGCACTGCTCAGGGACAGCAGGAAAAGCGCATTGGCTTTGATCACCTGGTGTGCTTCCATGGTGGGCAAGGCACGAGGCGTCTTTACTTGCATTGGCTTTCTTCTAGATTGTTTGACCTGGCAAAAATAGAAGAGAAGTGACTCTTTCCTGTGTGTATTTAAAAAGATTGTTCTTAAGTTTTGTTGTTTCTAGAAAACAATGAAAAAGTATTTTAAAACCATGATCGTGATTACTTAAACAAACAACAACAAACCCATCCCTGGGGCACTTGGGAGGAGTCATGTAGGGAAGGGAGCTTTAACAGAGGTCACTGGCTTGGTTTGCCAGTAGGAATGATCTCAACTTTCCATGAGTACTTTCTATGGTATGACTGGGTATTAAGGAAAGACAAGAGAGAAAAAGGAGGGAAACAAATGGTACAAGAAAGAACAGTGAGATGTTCCCCTTTGTGTGGTAGAGGGGATAAAGAATGATAAAGAATGACATCACAAGCATCTGTCAACACACCACTTGTACCTGTTCGATTAGAAAAAGGTAACTTGTTTTTTTTTCCCAGAGACAGGGTTTCTCTGTATAGCCCTGGCTGTCCTGGAACTCACTCTGTAGACCAGGCTGGCCTCGAACTCAGAAATCCGCCTGCCTGCGCCTCCCAAGTGCTGGGATTAAGGGCGTGCACCACCACCACCCAGCAGAAAAAGGTAACTTAAGAAATCTTGAATTTGTATTTTATTTTTGTTGTATAAGCTGAATTTTAATATCACTTACATAGAATTAATCCACATCATAAATAATATAGCCTGAATGGAATAAAAATACCTTTTCCCTTGCAGCAGCCTGCTTTTCACGGAGGTATTTTTCTCTACAGCGATCACATACGAGGTACCAAGTGCTTCCTCCCATTCCCCCATCACCACAGTTACCAGCCCATCCTCCACAAAAATGCCCAATGCTATTGTATCCTTGTCCGCCAGCATATCGGCCACAACCTTGAAAAAACATAAGACATATATTTAACATTTTGAATGTCTTTGATTCTCACTACTTATATCAGCAACAGGTGCATCTTTTCAAGCTAAAATCCTGAGCAAGTACCTAAATGTTTAAAAGGTGTACATACACTAGAGAAAAATAGCATGCCTGATTTAAAAAATTATCAATTAGATGATGTTCAAAATGCTTGTGATATTCTATTTTTAGATGAGTTCATTAAAGAAACAGGGAATGGGTACCTTTAGATCTACTTACCAATGTCAATAAAATGGACATATAAAAAAGAATGGCATGTTTCAGAAAACAAGTGTTTCTGACACCAAGGTGAAAAAAGAAGAAAACAATTATATATGAGGTAAGGTTTAGAATATTAATATATAAAAATATCTACCTAACATATAGTCCTCTGATAAAACAACTGATATCACTTACATAGGAAAACCCCCATCCCAATTTGTTTAATCCATTTAATTGGTAACTTCTGAACAGGAATCTAAATCAAAAGATGTAATACAGAACTGTGCCCTGTTGTTTAGACATGCCATTATTTCTATTGTGTAAGACCCTCATGTCATCCTTTGGGAAATACATAAAATACTTTTAGAATTTTTTCAAAATTTGCCACATTCTAAGTAAGTAACATTAAATTTCTTGATCAGAGTATTACTGGAATTTCTCGATCTCCTTAAATAACTATTCATGGCGGTCCATGATGTAAGATTCTATTTATTTGGGCAACTGTTCCCTATACTTTGATAAAGTTCAGAGGACAGTTCACAAGGAAGTGATGTAGCTTATCAGAACTAAGGCATACAAGACAGCTTACCTGGGTGAGCTTGTCTCATGTGGTATGTCACTGGGTATGGATGAGATTCTCCACACAGCTCACAGATAGTATCTTTCTCTGGCCCTCCTACTGCCAGCTGGGCCATTTCACCAAACAAATTGCCCCTTGGCCGAATTTCTGTCTTTTCTTTTTTCTTTTTTTCCTTTTTTGTTTTTTTATTCTCTTTATCACATTCTTTCTTTTTAAGGACTGCACAGGAACCAGGACTTGGAAAAATCATATTCTGGGAAGCAGCTTTGATTGTAGCCAAAGAGATATCTTCCCAGAAAGCCACTAAATGTTGTAATGTTAAGGGAAGCGGAGATTTAGACTTCATTGTGTGATGCATGGACATTTCAAAAGTGGCTTCTGATTTTCCGTCCTCACATTTTTCATGGAGAGGTGGTTCCTTAAGCATAGACAAGACCTTATTTTTGTTGATACTACCCATCTTGGATATATCCGGTCCATGAGGTGCAATGTTAAACATATTTAGAGCAGATGATATTTCCAATGAATGTCTATTTTTTAACTTGATTTCTTTTTCCTCTGTAGGTGGTTGGCTATTCAAACTATTTCTTATAGGAGCATGTTCTTTGGAAAGTTCAGGATTAAATTTCAGGAAGGAAGAGCAAGCCATTGCATCATGTACTATGCCTTCATGCCACAGAAAAGAGGCAAAGACGGCTCTGGCACACTCAGCCACAGATGGGGACATGGCTTGCTTGGCTGGCTCTAAAGACTTGACTCCATCGCCTTTGAAAAGAAAGTTAGACTTTTCTTTCTTGGGCCTGGTGTGTCTATTAGCACATTTCCGGCTTATTTTGGGTGACGCTCTCATTTCCTGTTCGTCTTTCAGTGGTGCTTTTCCTATGCTGAAGTGCACTTTATTTGAACCTTCATCCACACTCTTCAGATCGGTGCTGTCATCACAGGTGCTGTCAGTGACACTGTTGGTTTTTAAAGTACTTGAAGTGCAGACTTCAAGTACCTCACTGTGGAGGTTCTCCTGTACCACATGGGGAGAAGGGGCTCTGTTCTCAGACCCTGGGGAGTCTTTAGGATCCTTTGGTACTGGTTTTGGTTTTGGTGATGTGGATCGCCCCCTTAATGGTTCTGTGAGGGGCATTTTCTTCTTACGGAGGGTATCTGGATCAAGTGTATATGAGTCTGACTTGGAACGTTCCCGAGGTGGGTCAAGTTTTGTCTTAGCAGGAGCTGTGCTTTTCTGAGGTAGATTTTTATCCTGTGGTGAGGAGGAGCGTGGAGAGCTAGCACCAGATGGGCTAGCCCTGGGAGTCGGCAGAGCCTTGGGCTTAGGGGAGGATGACCTAGAGCCGGGTCCTGGGGATTCGGCTCTGAAGCCAGAAGACGTCCTCCCATCAGACTTGAGTGTCTGCAGAGTGTTATGGTTAGGGGACAGGGACCTGCTATGAGAGTCTGACCTCAACTTGGCAGCATCAGACTTTAACAGGAGGGATTCACTAGCAGATAAGCCTTCTGTCCCCCGTGGTTTCTTCGGGTCAGCAGTAGTCCGGCTCACACGCCCATCCGGTTTGACTGGTCTGCTGTGCTTAGAGGGCAGCTCTGACTTTCCTGACGTAGACACTGGTCTTGAAGATGCTGAGATAGTTCCTCTGTCACCTGCATAGTCCATTTCATAGCGAGCTTGTTAATAAAATGCAATATAAAGATAATATAAACACAAAACACTAAATTAGAAAAGCTACAAAATTTACATTACTTATCATATATACAAAAACATGTTAAGAATAAAATGAAAATATTTTCCATAAAGTTTCTACTCTATCATTACACCTGCTACTATAATATATGTTTATAGAAGCAAAACAGATTGAATAAAGAGTATATATTCACCAAAATGAGCTATTAGTGATATATACACACACACACACACACACACACACACACACACACACACATACACCATAGCCCTTGTGCGGCTAATTAGAATTTAAATTCAGCAAGAAACTAGAAAGAGAATATTATAAAAATTAAATTTTGAAAAATATATCCTCCATACAAAATAATCAAATAAAGATATTCAGGAGAGTGAAACTTAGTATACTTAAGGTAACTGTGTAGGTCTTGTTGAACAAAAAACCCTCAATATATATAATTACTATATTCAATTGTAAAACATAAATACAATTAGGTCAATGCAGAGCTCCCTCCACACAGGAGACATCTTAGTTTCATGTCTTGATTATAGTGACATAATAAAGTATGGAAATCCTAAAGCTGGTGTGTATTAGCATGTAACCAGTCACTGTCTCTGTTGTATGAAAAGAGTTTTCATCTTAAGATCTTAGCTGGTAGCTTAGCTGATAGAATTTGGAGCTGAAGGGCCCTATATATAAAAGAAACCATAGGATCTTCATCATGAGTACTACAAGTCTGAACTGGGCTCTTCATGCCTAGTGAACAACAGAAATAAAGCACAACCACCAAAAAACCCCAAACCTCTTCCCAAGGCAAATCCCTAGATAACTACACAGAGAGCGTTTGGTTTGCTTATCCCGGCCTTCCCTTAATGTCTCTATTCTGTGTATTATGCTTTCTTTGAGGCAGTACAGTCAGGCTTTGTCCCTGGCTGGAGGTTCAGATTAACATTACTTTTCCTCCTTAAACAAGCAACCATAAAACCACTCTTGCTTATAGTGCAAGGGTTGTCTTAGAAGGAGAGCACTCTGATCCAAGTGGTTCAATGTCATGACAAAGCCACGAGACAGATACAATGCTGTGTGTTTACAATGAGGTCCTAGGAAATGGTAATAAATGCAGCCTCTTCCCACTTTTCCCAAAAAAAGAGATGGAGTGAGTGTAGGTACTGCAGAGAAGTGTTCTGATTTGCTGGTGTGTGTCACACTGCAGTCATCTGTATGTCAGAGCAGTTTAGCGTTACAGAATGTCTTCCTTCTGGAAAATAATCCAGGTCCAGTTTGTGTCATTTACCCTTCAATAATACAGTGCTAAGATTTGGAATATGGTTTTGTTCAACCAGTTTGTTGGAAGAACAATCTATACTCATTTTTCTTCCTTCCTATTTTTTTTTTTTTTTTTTTGCTATTCAACACATTCGGATTCTCTGAGAATCCACTCTCTTAACAATCACAGCAGATATGACAGCAGTTGTTGTGAAAGATTAGAATCAAGATAAATAATTCTCTAGTGAAAAGAGAGGGCAAGATAGCCCTTGGAGAGCACAGTGGTACAACAAATATTTACTTCAGCTGCAACATCCCCATATGTAGCAAACAACTATAGTTCTTTTGAAAGAATAAAAGCATTTTGAACATTATTTCTACCCCATCACGAATTTTCTCCTTCCTTAAACATGCAAGTTGGTCTTGCACTCATGTGCTCTCTCTTTCTCTCTATCTCCTTCTCTCTCTTTTGTTTCACTATTGGCCCTTATATTGGCTCATTTTTTTTTAATGCTCTCAAAATACATTTTGTGATTAGAATATATTTGTAAAAAGAAATAACAAAAATTGCAAGTGTCAGTGCTATAACTAGGAGAACAAAGATTACTGGAAGTAATCGACAAACAAGTACTCCCAAATTGCCCCTAAGGGGTCTAAGTTGCTGTCTGTTTTACTTATTGGCCTAGTACTAGTATAGAGCAAAATTTACAAGCAAATGTATTACATTTGGTGGAGTTAGCAGCAGCCTGACCCTAGCTACTAATCTTAAGCTTGCTGCATTGGATTACTAGGGCATTCGTGGTTGTTGCCGTTTTTCAGGAAAGAGATGGAAGGTTTTAAATCACCTTTCACACACTTATTTTAGGAGCTGCACACCCACAGAGGGGAAACAAGATAAATAAGTAGTATATTTTGTATTTAGAATCCTGTTAAAATTAATTTTTAACTGAAGTTTCTAGTTCATAAAAAAGAGCAGCTTAGATTCTAGCGTTCCTACTTTTAAGGGCTCTGGCAAGATGAACTCCAGCTGTTCATGGTGTGTCCTAAGGACTGAGTTACATGGCATGGTGACTACACTTATCCCAGGAGCATGTGAATCCAGAATGCTGAGATTGTTGTACAATGCACACCACTGTTGTTGGCTAAATAATAGAACCTGTGAGGTACTGGGAACATCATTCGTCCTACACATGGTCATGTGTATACTGAGAGGGTTAGAAACATGCCTCTGGTAGAGGTGATATTTTCTTGAGTTCTGTAAGTGACAACAGTTAAATATCTGTTGGAATTCAAGTGCATAAGTAATAATGAAGAATTTCTTCCCAAGATGTATCTATCAAATCAGAACTAAATCCTTTTAGAGAACATATGTCTTCAATGTTTTTAAAAATATTTTTAAAGAGAATTTTAAGGGCAGTAAACCTGAAAGATAATTTTTGTTTATGATTTTCATATGGCTTTCAAAGAATTTTGCAACATGTATTAAGTGTTACTAAAAATTATCATGTTGATGTTCCAAAATAACAAAAAGATATAAACAAATACTTCATTAAAATTATTGGACAACACATACCTTCACATGCAGAAGTAAATTTGGTTTCATAATTACATTTATAATATGTAAACTTAAGTAGTAGGAAAGAAATTTTAACCTGTAAGGAATACTAAAAACTTTGTATAGTCAATCGAATTAAATGTTACTGAACATGTTAAACAGGAAGGATCTATTCATTAAACCACTAATATTTTTATTAGCCTAATTATAATCAGGGCATATGATACCATGCTAGAATATGATACAAGTAACACTATATTAATAAATAATATGTCATAATACGTGGCATATTATTTGGTTGTATGACCTGATATTCTACATATTATATCATATATGAATCTGATTTGTAATCCTATCTATTATACTTTATATTTACTATTGATATGTTTCTTTTTTTCTTAAAGTTTTTATTTATCTGTGGTATGTGTTTGTGTGTGTATGTGTGTGTGTGTGTGTGTGTGTGTGTGTGTGTGT
>JADRCD010214492.1:4756-25013 GCA_019843815.1 Montemys delectorum | reverse complement strand
AGGTTGGTACAGTCAGGAGGTGTCTGAGTGTCATTACCCTACTTAGGCTGCTGTACTCAAGAAGGTCTGATGCAAAGTCTGAACATTTCAAGACGTTTCAGGGCTCTTCTGTGTCACAGGTACTGGGTAGTAGAGTGACTGTGCAAAGCTCTCCTGACTCAAAGCAATGCTATTGGTACCTCTCCCTTTTGGGGAGAGGGATGCTTCAAAATTGATATGGCTTCACCCTTCTGTGTGGCAAATGGAATAGAATTGTTCTTTCCTTTTCTCTCTCCTTCTTCCCCCTCTTTCTTTCCCCCTCTCCTTCCTTTCTTCCTTCCTCTCCTTCTTTTCTCCCTCCCTTCCTCCCTCCTCCTCTCTTTCTTTCTGTTTGGTTCTGCTGTCACTGTGTGGTGTTTGTAGAACTGGAAGCATGCTGCAGACAGCACAGTTCCATGCTTGTGGAAGTTACCAAATGGAAACTGTTGCATGTGCTTACTGCAGATTAGATTCCATGTGATAGGAGAGGGCACAAGTAAGCTTGCTATGGTTTACTTTGGAAAAAAGTATTTGAAAATTTGTCTTCATTTTTCACCCAACCACAGGTCTAGCCTTGTTCTAGTTAGAACAGGTAGGACAGGAGCAGAGCAATCCAGTGAAAACTGACTATTTTTTCAGTTGTATGAATGCTAATGTGTTGTGACACAGATGTATGGCATGGCAGGAACTTGTAGCTCATAGACTGAGTCGGCTAGTAATGAGAGGCAGGATCTGAACTCGGGATGCCAATATACAGTGCCCTGACTCCTGGGTAACTGTCAGACTGGGGCTTAGCTACTGCTCTTCCCAGTAAAAGGCTTTCTAACATTAATCTCCTCACATTAAAACCAGGTGGGGCATTAATACATTTCCAGGTACTTGACAATCTCTTCTACAGGGCTTCTCTGTGGGAAGACAAATGACAATGTATACCACTGGCCTGCCTTGGCAGTTTGAATGTTGGCTCAGAGAATGGAACTATTAGGAGGTGTGGTCTTGTGGGAATAGGTGTCACCTTGTTGGAGGAAGTGTGTCTCTGTGGGGGTGGGCTTTGAGAGAGCTTCCTCCTAGCTGCCTGAGGATGCCAGTTTTCTGTTTGCCTTCAGAACAAGAGGTAGAACTCTCAGCTTCTCCTGCGCCATGCCTGCCTGGACGCTGCCATGCTCCTGCCTTGATGGTAATGGACTGAACCTCTAAACCTGTAAGCCAGCCCCGATTAAATGTTGTTCTTTATAAGAATTGTCTCGGCCATGGTGTCTGTTCACAGCAGTGAGGCCTTTCACCTGCAAAGACTATTGTGAAGCCTCGGTTTCAAGACACAATGAAGTGTGGCTAAGACAGGGTGATGCAGCCAGGCAGTGGTGGTGCACGCCTTTAATCCCAGCACTTGGGAGGCAGAGGCAGATGGATTTCTGAGTTCGAGGCCAGCCTGGTCTACAGAGTGAGTTCCAGGACAGCTAGGGCTGCACACAAAAACCAAAACAAAACAAAAAAAATAATAAAAAATAAAAAAGGGGCTGGTGAGATGGCTCAGCGGGTAAGAGCACCCGACTGTTCTTCTGAAGGTCCTGAGTTCAAGTCCCAGCAACCACATGGTGGCTCACAACCACCCGTAATGAGATCTGACACCCTCTTCTGGTGTGTCTGAAGACAGCTACAGTGTACTAATGTATAATAATAAATAAATCTTTAAAAAAAAAAAAAAAAGACAGGGTGATGCTTGGGGTTCTTACAAATTGCCTTCTGACAAAGGCAACTTGGGTCCTGCCCGAACTGGCACACCTTTCTTTCTCATCCTCTTTGCAAGGAAATGTTTTCTCATGTTCCAGAGAGAGAGTGTGGTCAGTAAGATTGATATGGGATGTAGCCCTTGCCCTCTTGGAGCATACAGCACAGCAGGGAAGACTGGTAGTTACTGCAGCAACAGAAAAAGCTATGAGGAATATTCTAGAAAAATGCAAGTTGTCACAGCAGGAAGTCCACAGCAGGAACTCTGGTTGGGAAGTGCCTCCCCTAAGAAGGATGTTTTTGTGGACTTTCAAAAGCAAGGTGTCAGGCAACGTGTCAAACGCAGTTAAATGCTTACAAATTGTGCAGATAAGAAAGGAAGCCAGCCCAAGAGTTATTATAATAGAACAGCCAGTTTTCTGCCTTGTAAATTGTAGTGTGCCTCTCATTGCGAATAGCTCTGCTCCGAGGAGGTGAAAGGTGAAGAGGAGAGAGGTCCCTCTGTGCGGGTGGTAGGTGCTCAGGTGCCTCTGTGGACTGCTGCAAAACAGCATGTTCAGGCCTTGAGTCCTAATTCAGGACTACTATTCTGATGCTGGTCTGTCACTTTTCACAGAGTCCCTGGGCAATGTCACTCAATGCTAACAGCCCTAGGGGCTAACTCCAGGCTGCCCAGAGGCAGAGACCCTGGAGTCTGCTTCAGCTTTCTGTATCTCTGGGAAAGTGTACTTGATATCCATAGTGTTGACTGGGTGCCAGCAAAAGTCTCTCAAACACACTCACCCAAGTGCTCTAGTGGCTGGTTCCCACAGGCTCCAAGATGGACACATAGTGAAAGTGGTGAACAGTTATGGGAAGTTAAATGCCACTCAAAATTCCTTCATGGGATGTGATGGGTAGCCGGAGTACAGGTGAGATTTAAGTAGTACAACAAGATGCTGTTCCACTCTTGTGCTAGCAGTAGAACCAGGACAGGACAGGCAGCTAAGCCAGCGATCCACCATGGCAGAGTCTGAAAGGCCAGCTGATGGGGTGATGTTCCTAGGGTCTGCCACAGCTAACAACATGCATTAGTTTTCTGTAGAACCACACAGGTCTCAGTGAATCTATTTTCCTTGGTCTGCAGCTGGATTCTTCTGACACACTACAGTTCACTGTGGTCTCCCTGTGAGCAGAGCAGGAAACCAGGAAGTCCATACTGTTTGTATTATATGCCTTTTGTTCAGCACTGAGGAGAGTCTTCTAGCCCTGTTCCCTACCTCTGTTAGATAAACAGCTTCCTCTTTCTTTCTCATTTGTCTAAGGCTTCTGCCAAGAGCCCCACAGTGATGCATATATAACAAACACAATGCATGCTTCCTGACGTGGGGATACTGTGTTTGCTGTCAGGAACAGACAAGAACACAGAGGTTGCCATCCCAACTGCTTATCAGGAAAAGCAAGCGGGAAATCCCTTTAGAACTCTGGTGCCCAGGCCATCTCCCAGGCAACTGTCTCAGTCTTTGTGAGAGATCAATATTTGGAAGCTCTCAGGAGATTCAGATGCATGGCACAGGTTGAGAGGGAGCAGCTGATCCCTGCCACTGGCACCTGAAGGCAAGAAATAAAAGCAACAGGTACCAACCTCTTCCAGTGATGCCTTCCCTGCTGTCCTGACTATGGAAGCTGGAGCTGTCTTTTTCAGATACTCATCACTGCACCAAACAAAAGGCTTGCTCTTTGAATGCCTTAAACACGTACTGAATTCCTCTTTCCATGCCTAACCTCAGGTCTCTAAC
Organism: Montemys delectorum; assembly: GCA_019843815.1. Lineage (NCBI taxonomy): Eukaryota > Metazoa > Chordata > Mammalia > Rodentia > Muridae > Montemys > Montemys delectorum. The sequence continues at coordinate 21,489 of JADRCD010214492.1, read as the reverse complement.
TGGGCTTCAGTGACTTTCCCAGAAGCTAATGGGAAGTAAAGAAACAAAGAGCCTGGAAATCCAGTGCTCATACAGACTTGGTACTTCCTCAGGGAACAACGCAGGTGTTCTGGAAGCCATCAGGGACCATTCAGTACATCTGAAAGAAGGAAAGCTGTGTATCTCATTGGCATCTTCAATGCCACTGGCTCATCATGGGGTCAGTTGATTATGGAGTACACGTGAGGCAGTATATTTGTGGCTTGAGACAAATGGAGACACAGACAAAACTTGGGTCCTTTATATCTTAAGATTGTAAACTGTGTGTGCAGGAGAAAGGGGATAGGGAGAGGGAATAGAGGGAGGACAAGGGGGCGGGATGAAGAGACAGGGAGAAAGAGAGAATGCTAACATAGTCCTGATTTGTAACTCACTCTCTCTCTCTCTCTCTCTCTCTCTCTCTCTCTCTCTCTCTCTCTCTCTCATCTAAAGGTCCTGAAGCATAGAAGGAAACAGAGATGGAGACTGAAATGGGCCGGATGGAGCAGCCTTGGAAATCCAGTCAACTTTGCCAAATGCAGTCATTCCATTTAAGAATCGGCAATGATTGGAAGTGCTATGTTCTGTCAATATCACAACAGGCCTGGCTTCATGCTGTCTCTTGCGTGAGGTGCAGGCTGCCTGTTAGCACTAGCACCTGCTTCTATTCACTTGAATTAGCACAGTGAGAAAGCGGGTGAAGAATCTGGGAGATGGGGACCACAGAGACGCCAGCAGTGTTAAGTGAGAATTGGGGCTTGCGAACCTGAAACCTCTTAATTAGAGACGAGTGTGACAGGGAGCCCAACAACCTGACTGTCAGAAGAAGTTAGTGACACTCTCATTCCCAGTATCAGCACGCAATCTCCTACCATGAAGGCTGTTTCAAGCTGGGTGCAAACTTTGGGTCCAGTCTTTTAGGTGTGATTGTGGGCGTGATCCGCTGCTCAGAGATATGAGTCTGCACATGCAGTGCACGTGAAAACTAGAACATGCATACAGGACACTGGGAGAGCTAGTCACCCATAGGAATCATCTGTGGTGTTCAGCAAAATAACAGCCGCTTTCAGGCCCTAATAAGGTAATTACTGTGGCTGCAGTGGTGAGCGCAATGTGTTTATGGAACACATCCTAAAGTTAAGTTGAAAACATAATCGAGGGGAGAAAACTCTCTATGCTATAAAAAGTTTTCTTTTGTGTTAATGTTTTCCACTGCCTCCTTCTGCCTCTTAGTTTTCAGTACGCATTTTTATATACAGAGCCTCAGGACTCCACGGTGAACAAGAGCACACACCCATGGAAAAGCTACTGTGTAGATTAAAGCCCTGAAATCTGAAAATAAGTGTTTGTTTATTTTTGATTTTCAGAAGCAGCGGTGAACAGAAAACCAGAGCACTTGGGTCTGGACCGTCAAGGGGTTCAAGGGTAGCACCATGGCAGGTCCTGAGCTCGGAGCGGCTGTGTTCCACTATCCCAGAATTCCCCAGCTACAGGAAACAGGTATTAGACCTAAGAGGGCATATTTCTTATTTGGTTATTTTTTTCCTTCATTCTGGATGCCTTTTTTTCTTCCCCCAATCTACCCAATAATTAAGAGGCAGTGGGTTCTAAATGTTTTCAAACTTGTTAGCTATATAGTACGTTTGTAAGCTAAATCATGGGGATTTCAAATATATACAGCAACAAAGAGCTAACGAGAACACAGATGACAAACACAAGATAATCTATCTGCCCACTATCTGATGCATATGTGTACGGCGAGTCTGTTTTGCCTGACCCTGTTGTGTGTAGGTCCTGGTTTGAAAAACTTAGAACTTTCAGTGTAAGGAGGAGATGGGAAGCCAGCACGCCACCTTGGCAAGTGAGAACTGCAGCTTGTTTACCTCACACGAGGGTGTTAGACAAACTGTCCCTTTTCTGTAAACCTGGGAATAGAGACACTGTGGGACAGGAAGGGGTGACAGAGGAGGTGGGAAGGTCGGGGGAGTGGTGATGAGGAAGAGGATGAAAGGACATCTCACAGAGAAGGGAGTTGCTGTCCTTTGAATGCAGCTGCCAGGATATGGACGGAGCTGAGGACAGGGAGGTGGGCAGTGTGTTTGGAGATACTACATCAGAGCCATGGTGAGCGTAGAATCAGAAAGTCATAGGCAAAGAGAAAGCCAGGGAGCTGTTCCTAGATAACCCTTTCTGGAGGTTTGATACCAGGGTGGCAGAAGTCAAGGACTAGGGGCTGAGGGGTCAGGGGGAACGACAGCTGGACTGCCGCTTGGGCCATGGAATCATTCAGGATGTCCTCTTAAAACAAGCCAGCAAGCAGTTGCACAATACCCAAATTCACAGTATTCAAGTTGCCACTCTTTCTCAGCTGTAAGCTCCAAGGGCTAGGAACTCTTTCTTTATGGCTTTTCCTACCACAGTGACAGCACTATACCACGAGCCACTCAACAGACATCTGTTGAACAAATGAGTAACACATATGATAAAATTAGGAGGAGAAGGACCATGCTCTCTGAAGACAGGTATGAACAGCAGAAACAAGAACCTCAGGGGCTCCAGCAGGGCAGGAGCAGGCAGCTCACCCCTGAGTGCTGGACATCCTGATAGGCTGGTTTATTTCCTTTCCAAGTACAGGGAGCCCTCGGTCTCTCAGACCATGGACGCCAGGCCTGTCTGTGCTTAGGCATGTGTCGGCGAACTGCTATCACCCTTTCTACGAGTAAATATAAAAATCACAGTCTTATGGTCTCATCCTTCCATATTATTACTGAAGCCAAATCGAAGCTCCAAGGTGAATACTGACCAGGAAGCAATGACACTCTGGGGTGCCTCCAGGCAAGCTCCACAGAGTCATCTATTGACCCTAACGTTGGGGGAGGTGTACTCTCTTCTTCACAGCTTGTAGAAAATAAGCTAAGGTTTTCCTGACATGGCAGTCCCCTAACGAGGTGAGCAAGGTGCAAGCAGCTACTTACAGTGCCTTGCACGTCCCCACCAGATGCAGATGCCCCTCAGGAAGCAAACCTTAGCCTTACCTGGCTCCCCACTGGCTTTTGATTGGCTGGTCTCTACCCTGCTCACAACAAAGCCAAACACATACAAAACCAAGGCATTGTTGAGACCTACAGGCCTCTAGGTTTTACCTTCCTCTGTGACCTTTTACTGAAATAAGAGTCCTGATGCCTGAAGACAAATTGTATTATTTTTAAATATTGTTGCATATGTCTCAGGAGGCTGGGCTTTTTTGTTTTTTGTTTTTCTTTTTTGGTTTTGTTTTGTTTAAGATCTTAGCATGTGAATTTATATTCAGAGCTAAAGTTATGGCCCTGCTAGGGCAGGTGGAGCATGGGTCAGGTAAAAGATTCCAAAGTAGGTGTGCACACAAGAGTCAGAGCAATAATGGAACAGAAGTCAACATGTGTTGAACGCTTATAGTGAACCTGACTTTGGGCTCAGTAGTTTAGTCTCATTTCTGTTACTGTTGTAATGACCCTCTGGGCACATGTTGTTAATATCATCATGTTTCAGATCACTGTCATGTGACTCTAAGGCTTGAGGTCCCAGAGGGGGCACATTGACAGAAGTCAAAAGCTGGCAGTGTGGCATGGTGTTTACCAATTCTCCCTGTCCCAAGAAGTGCCACACCAGTGAGATGGGAGAGTCGGTTACGCTTGGCGTTGGAGGTACATAAGAGGGGAAGAAAGGAGAAGGAACAGTTAACCGAGATGAGGTCGAGGGGTAACCTCAGAATTTCAGCTGGTGGGCTTCTCCCTGTTCCATTACCAGGGATGATGAGAGGACTGTCAAATGAGCTTTAAGGTGCTCCTATTTGAAAATCACCCACGGAACTGTCTCATCAGCAAAAGAAGAGAAGATGCTGATGCTTCAAGCAAAGGGCAGAGCTCAGAGCTCGGAGTCCCTGCGCTTACCGCTACCTCACACTGTTCCTACCTTTGGGCACACTGGCTGGGTAGTGACAGGTCTCTCAACACAGAGGTTACAAAATTCAGGTCAGTCAGACCACTCCTGCCTTCACAGAACAGAAAGCATTTTTTTCAATGTCTTTTCTTCAACAGGGCATTAATTTAAATTTTTAAATTTTGGCTAAGGGCGGTCTGAAAACAGCTGTGCATACGTGGGGGGAAGAGGAGGGCCCCGCAGGTACTCACTTTGTTACATGGCTGAATTGCTACCAAAACAGTCCTGGACACAGTGCCCCACAAATTATTTTTCCCTTAAACTGATTTTTCCAGTTAGTTCTGTGTATTAGTTACACAGCCGTCTGTTATTTTCCCCACAGGGCTTTCCTGCTCACAATTCCTAAACAAGCTACTAAAACCCTAGATTTTTTTTTTTTCCACAGAAATATTTTGGTTGTTGAGGCTTTCTCTTACCATAATTACTTTCTGAGAAAAGCAGTTCAGTGGTCAGATTTTCCTGAATATTTTTACATTAAATTGGGCACACGGAACTCGGCCCTGGACATCTTGAGGCTGTAAAGCAGACTTCTGGCTGACTGGTTTCCATCACTTGTTTCCCTATTAGCCATCTCTTTGCCATTCAAACAAGGAATTCTACGTGAGAACCAGACTTTCTTGCATCCTAGAGAATACATTACATCCATCCACTTTTACTAAAATAAATGATTTTACTCTTCTAAGGATTTCAGGAACAGTAGCACAGGAAAATGAAGGTCTTGGGAAGTAAATTTTTATAAGAAAGGAATTAATTTGATTATTTTCATGCTGTGGACCAATAATTGTCAGCCTCCACTGGGCCCCTGGCCTGAAGGCAGCTGGGTAATCAATGGGATCCCACAAAGGCATCTCTCCATGCCCAGCAGTCTCTCTGATCTTTTCTGGGTGGACTCTTCACGCATGTGTAATTCTAATTTATGTCAACTAGAAATCAAAGAAATTCCAGGAGGCTTTGGTCATAGGACATTGGTACGGACCTTTCACAACCTATTTATGTCTAGTCCTTGAGTAACAGGGCTGGCAGAGCCTTCTGGACACCTCTACTGCCCAAGGGGAAGGAGGCAACAGAAGGCAGCTAGCTACCTGCTTGATCCTGGGAGGGGAGAGGGCAAGGCGAGTGGCCTCCAGTACAAACCAGGGTACATTTCCCCTAGTTGATAGCTCTGCAGGAACAGAAGAACTAAGCATTTAAAGCAGAAGCTTTGCCAAGAGTGGCTCCCTCAATAACGCTCTTTAATGATACCCCAGACGCTGGCATTTTCAAATCAAATGAACAGTGTGTAAAATTAGTTCTGCATGAAGTTAAAAAAAAAAAAAGAAAGTGAAAGGGAGCTTTTAAAAGCCCCAGCATTTCTACATCCAACTGCTTTTCACAAGGGGTTGGCATTTGAGAATTGCTACGTTTATGCTGTTATTCACTGCTCATAATTCAGGCCTGTGTCTCCAAACTTTGGTATTAGCACACACTGCAGAGGTTTCCCAGTCCAGCCAGGCCGCCCGCCTCTGGCAAAGTCTCCTTTTCCAGCCAACGCCATTCCACGGCGCACCCCGCTTCTCGTCAACCTCGTTACCCCAAGCCTTTTTTATTAACCTTCAACACTGCGTTTCCACTTTCCCTACGGCTTTCCCAGGCATTTTTCCCCTTTCAGTTTTGTTCTCTGTCCAAATGAGGAAAACATCATAAGAAACAGACTTGTAGTCTAGGAGTCACTGAAGTCGTGCAAACCATTTCTATGACCAAAGTCGCCACTGACTGTTTATAGTTGTGGAAGCCTGACTACACACATTGCTTCTTGTTACAGTCCCATCGATCTCCTACGTATCATTAACTAAATCACTAAATAAACGTGAGTCAAACTGATAGGTGATTTCAGGTCAGCTCTAATTCCCAAGGTCAAGTAAGCCTTTGAACAGTCTCTCAGAATATGAACTCACCCCAATTCATCAAAGCGGTCTCACACAGTGTTCTCTCCTCCTGGTTTTTACAATGCATTAAAGTTTAGGAGATTATGTGGCGTCAGCTTCAAAACCTTTTAGCATGCTTATCCATCCAGCCATCGGAAAAGCTGCTCTAACAGAGACTTCTTAATGCACCTCCTAACTTTACAACTGTGTGGGGGAAGGCTACACTTGGCGGAAGGCTGGAGGACTTCTTAGGACTCAGCAGTGCTGCAGCCAAACGATTTTACTGCAAATTTACTTAGACATTGATAATCCAAGTACATGCTTTCTCAGCTGCAAAGAATATGTTTAATGTTTCTCACTGGGGGTAGCAGGGAGGACAGACACAGAGAGACACTAAGCTTTTTCTACAACAAATCAGGGCCATTTTGCTATTATTCTTGTAAGCTCTTAGAAGCTGAAGTGTGGGAGAACCTATCAGTTTGGTAAAATATAGCCTCCAAATTAAATATAAGCAGCTGAAAATTCAATGAGAAAAAAACCACAACTCCTTTCTTTCCCTCAAACAGTCTCACTATGCAGCCCTGGATGACCTGGAACTCAGTGTCTCCACTTCTGCTTCTGTCTCCCCAGTTCTGGCATTAAAGGAAATCACTCCCTGCCCAGCTGACTTCACAGACTCTAAGGTCCAGAGAACCCCAGAACATGACTAGGGAGACATACAACACACAAACACTCTCTGCCCAGCTCTGGGATCCCGCTGACCACAGTCTTGACTAGGGGGCTAACTGGAGACGATAAAGCCTCCTAGCCCTCGGCTGGCTCCAGGTGGTGTGGGATCTCTAACTAAGGAACTTGGTCAGTGGCTGTCAGGTCTGGCTGGGATGGGACAGGGTGATAAGCAGGTATCAATTTGGCTCTTTAAAACTTCACTAACTTCGTGACCAAGTCTGGGACACATTCAGCTTTTCTCCATGTCTTGGTCCTGGTTTTCCTGTTTCTGGGCTCCATTCAGATGTACTGTATTCCACGGGGACATTTGTTATTACTTGTAATGTGTGTAGAAGTGTGAATATTGATGTGTTTCTATAGAATATTTAAGTTTAGATGCAAAAAACTACAACAGTATCTTCTCTAGTCTGAGTCTACTTGTGGGTGTATATGCATTGCATTTGGAAATTCAGATATCACAGTATAATATAAATTCCTATAACACTGAAAAGAAGCATAACTCAGGATATTATATTTGATAATGGATGACATTATCCTAAGTACTGTGTTTAAGTACTCACAGTTCCATGAGATGGGTACTAGGAAAATCCTCATTTCACAAACAAGGCAAGAAGCTTCATTAGGGACTCTACAACTATTAAGTGTGTGAACCCAGATTTGAACCCAAATTCTGACCGCAGAGGACACGTCCCCTATTATGAGCTTCTTTTCTTCACTGTGCAAGCCCTTCTCCATGTCTTGAGTAGAATTTAAAGATAGATGGCATAAATCAAATGTGAAATCTGAACAGCTACTTTAGTTTGGATTTTCCATCCAACTTTCTGTTCAAGGTTTTGCTTGCACTTTGTGTGTGGCTTGGAAATGCCTTCTGTTCTCAGAACCGCCCCCCCCCCGCCCCACCCCAATTTGGCTCTGAGCTGACTTGACTCTTGGGAAGCCAGACAGCAAGGCTGAGCGCCTCGGGCTGAGCTGAGCTGCAGACGGCACTGTGTTGGAGGCAATAGACTCTCGGAGCAGGTCTCTGGTTTGAGAAAGGATTCAGAAACTGAGCATGGTGTAGGCTACAAACCTTAGGGATAGCAATAGATCCCTTATCTCATTTTGTAGTAATTTGTGCCTTTTTTCTTTTAAGTCTAAAATTCTTTAACTTAAAAACCAGCAAAATGCTGATCAGCACCAATGTGAGGACTGGTCGTCCACTCTAACCAAGAAGAACAGAAAGGGTGTAACCTGTATCATCTGAAGGTGAAGCTGGCGTCAGTGCAGACAGGATAGAGAGTGGGGCTAGAGACAGTGATGCTGCATTTCTTCACTTGGAGTCCTTGGTGGAGACAGCACACCTGCCTGGCTTTCTGGCGGACACTGGGGAGCTTGCCTGTTATTGTTTTGTGTTTCTAGAATACTCTGCTTATTGCAGACCCTTTAACTTTAAAGTTGACAAGGTTAGCAACAGCATTCTCTCAGCCAGAGATGAGTGTTGAGGGAGACGTGCTCCCCTGAGCAACAGTCTCTGTGCTGTTGCTAAGATACAAAGCAAGCGGCTTTGTGCACCGGGCTGAAAAGATGCAATGCAATTTCTAGAACATAACTGACAAAGGTCTAGAACAGTCGAGATTTTAAAACATTGGAAACAACAATTAGATCTATCATCAAAAATGACAAAGCCCAGGAGCCACTGTTATTCTGCCCCAGATATGTCTACATACAGAAAATGCATGCCCTTTGAGGAACATGGTTTTCTAGTATCCATTCTTGTGACAGATGTGTCCCTGACTGTTTCTGCAGAGGCAGCACAGACAGGTAAACTGGAATAAGACGAGAACATTTCTTTAGTGTACACCTCGAGGTACACTCTGGCTAAAGGCAGCCTCAGCACTGTGCAAGAAATGTTGGAATCAGAGTCCAGAGGCTCTGGACGAGCAGCCCTCTGCAGGAGTCTGAGCGTTCTCAACCTCCATTTTCTCACTTTTGCAATGCAAATAAAGAATTTATTCTTTGATTTGTTATAGGGAAATTGTGGAAATTGCAAAGGAGTAAACCTCTACTCAGGGTCTGTACAGGGTCTCCATTTTCCTCCTCTGTCTTCAAATGTTCAACCTTCACTATAGTAGCAATCCTACACTCATGCTGAATCCCAGCCAGCTGCTCTAAGGAGCAGTGGCTAGGCCTCTCGGGCCATTTCACATGTGACAGGAGAGACAGTCTGATGTGCACGGAGATACACTGCTTCCTCTTGCCTCCAATGGCCAGAACAGATGAAGGTGGAGAAATGAAGTAAACATGTATGAAAAGCCAAACTGACACTTTTCTCTTGCAGGAAATTTAAAATCTAGAACTCTCTTGTCAAACCCTACACATAGTAGTTTGCATGCAGTCTTTTAAACTCTGCTCTTGGATGTAGGAACATCTACATTCTTCCATGACACTGTGTGACGGTCTTTTTGCTCTTAAGTACAAATGTCCATTATTAATGAGAAATACAAAAATAATTCCGGATTACCTTAGGAGCGAGGGGGAAAATGCATGGCTAACGGCGTGAGTGGGTAGGCATGGCTAACAGTGTGCACAGGTGTGCACAGATAATGGTGTGCACGGATAATGGTGTGCACGGATAACAGTGTGCACGGTGTAGGAAGAGGATGTGGTGTTGAGCTGTTTGCTATAGCAACTAGATGCAGAAAACAAACAGGTCTGTCTTACTTTATCACATCTCATCAGGCCCAAGTATCTCAGGGACTTGCTGCTCTGTGCAATCAGGGTAGCTCCTTGATCCGTGATTTCTTTACACCATCCAACGTCCACAGTCTCTATGGTCACGCTGTATCGCCCAATGGCTATCAGTGCTGCAGGAAGAATGGAGAGAGAGCATTGGCGTTAGCAGGGTAAGGGGCCTCTAGCTGATCACTGAGCTCATTTCCTGATGAAACTGGTTCCTGAAATGCTGTGTGCAAATTAATGTTTCATAAACTAAATTAAATTGGAACTGCTTTAAGAAGGCTTGCCCTCTGACAAACCCTTGTGTGCGGTGAATAATCATTCCCTAATTTCCCTTTCATTGGACACAGTCTCTCATCAGTTTATTCACGTCAAGGTTACATATACTTTCAAGCATTCAGATCTGCAGGAGGAATAGAGACAAGTGAATTATAGATGGGGCACTGTAGAAGCCCAAGCGCTAGCTAAATGTTATTCAAGGTAACGCTAATAATTCTTAAAAGAAAAAAAAATGCCACATAAACACCATTTTGAGGTGTGTTATAGTGCATGCAAATTTCTTTATACAGCAGTATAATTTTTTCCATCTGCATGTGACCTATAAAATGTAAGAGCATATAATATTTTTCCTATTAGTTCTTCTTGGGGTTGTTGGGAATTAAGAGTACATTATACATATAGTTGAACTTAATTGGTGCCAGGCCAAAGAGCAGCAATGGGAATGTATTTGTTTTGGTAAATTTCCTTGTCAGATCAGAAATCTCCCTTCTATTAATATATAAAGTGAACTTGCCATCTGAAACCCACAACACTATCTCCGTGTCCTTGGTTCCTTATCACTGTGTTTGTGTCTTATCACTTAAACGTAGATGCTTAGACTATAACCTCAGGGGTACTTTAGTTGTCCCTTCAAAGCTCCCAAACCCTGCAGGAGTCACCAACCAGCAAACAGGGCTGTTCTGTGGGGACTCCTGTGGCTTGATAGGTGAGTGTGCCTCTAACACTTATGAAGCGTAAGAAATGGCTTTTAATACCTGCAGCCCGAGGAATGTTGCGAAGCACTGACCTGTGATGAAAACCTTAAAAACAGGACCACATATTAAAAAGGAGAGAGAGTGCTTGCCAGTCTCCTGTTCTCATGACATGTTTTGATTTCTGGAACTGTAAAGGTAGGGGGTATTTTTCTTTTAAAAACTGTGCTAGCTTCATTTAGAAAGGCAGAATGGCTTTCTCATGTATATAAATACAACTCAGGAAACATCACTTGGCACAATCTCTGATAAGCTCCTCCATAACTTTTTTAAAACTATTGTCCCCATATCCACGGGTTCCTGTAACAAAGTATTTACAGGAAGTCAGATATTTAATGTTTGTAAAACAATGATCATTGTCCCGGTTTTCAATTTAAAAATGTCCCAGAGAATTTTTCTTAAGTTCCTGTTACCCCCAGTATTCATTTAACACCTTCAGATTGAATTGCGAGCATGTAACAAGAGCAGAGGATAGAAGCAGGATCCCAGGTTTATCCCATTGGTGCCTCTGATTTGAGAAAACTGTTGTTATTCAATCTGGTATTGACATTGTTTTCAGGGTAGGAATCTCCTCAGGACCTCTATGATAAAGGGGATCCCTTCCAGTCTGAGATGTTCTTATGTGGGCTTACAAGATGAAAATGCCCAACTCACAGGGAGGCCTGAGGTCAGTAGATTGACAACAGCTATGTTACTGAGACTTAAGGCTAACACAAAAGTCCTGGACTATTTGGAAAAGGGTAAATAAATGACACGAGACGCTTTTCCAGGCCGTCCACGGGAGCTGCAAACCTGGTTCTGGAGTGACTTGTGTCTGCAGTCTTCCTTTGCTATCTCTCTTGTCCAGATTACAGTTTACAACAAAGGGGATCGATGCCTGTGGGTAAACTGGGGCATGCGGGTTGAGTCCTGGCCTCCCCGTCTCCTGAAGCTAGGCTTCAGCTTCATGATTCCCAACACACTCACTCCTTCAGTGAACCTCATGAGTGCTAAAGCATTTTCAAGAGCCAAAGGCTACCTTCCTTAATTCAGGTTCTGGATTAAGGCATTTTGGTAAGTGTCTGATTTAGCCTTCACGGGTTCCTTAAAGATCGAGAAAGAAACAGTGAAAGTGGGAATAGGATTTTAAGATGGGAGTCTGTACCCAGTCCTGCCTACTAATCATATATGCACACCAGAACCACAGGGCAGGGCATCACTGACAGGCTGTATCCCAGCGGTGGAACTGTGGTGTGACATCCTGAGCTTAGGGGCCAGGGATACAGATATTCATGGAGCTCACAGCTGGAGGTGAGGGGGAGGCAAGGGAGAGAGCACAGCTCTAGTCAGTAAACACTCACAAGATCACAAGACCATGTTTTCTCCATCCCATTCTACTCCCACAGCCCTCTCACTGCCCGAACCTTAATGAGAGGCCATGTGCTCAGAGTTCGTCACTCAGCCATTTGTTTCGCCTGAGTATATAGCATTTACTTAATGGCCTAGCTCTCCCATTAAGGTAACTGCAGTATGCCTTGTACCCAGCCCATGCTTGGAACAGAGTGGGTTCTTAGACATGCTATAAATATGCAAGAGACCACTGTCCCCAGCCCACTTGGTGGGAGTATTCTCAAAACGTAGACGGACAGCCACAGCTACAGGAAGTGATGATGTCTAGGTGCATGTGTGGCTGAGGTCTGGGCTGGCTTTAGGATATTCTTGATGAAATTCTCCTTAATCCCTCAGTAGCCTTGCAGAACAGTAAGCACTCCGTGCAAAAACAACTCGGGCTAAGTAGTTGACAAAGGCTGGCTCTAACAAAGGGCGGCGCAGCCTCAGTCCAGGCCTCCGTGATCCTCTGGGCAGGACTGTGACTGCGCCTGCTCTCTTCGCAGCTAACTCAAGACCTAAATATCGCAGCTTATGGATGGCCAAGAATTTAGTCTGTGTCCATAGCATTGACTTAATGGGAAATTTTGATTACAAAACATATATGAAATAATTTCTCTCTCTTGAAACATATAGTGCCTCTGGCACCTTCTTCATTTGCTGCTCATGAGCTAGCTGTGAAACTGTGATATAATATAACTTCAGGTTCAGCTCTGGCCATTCCGTTTAGTGGATGTCTGACCTCAGGGCGATATTTAACTTGTGTGAGACACAGCTTCTTCATCCAGATAATAGGGATATTGACTGGATGTCTCACCTACTTCACAGGTTCCAATGAGATAATGCACGTAAGGGACTTTTTGCTACATAAATGTCATAGTTGGTTTGGTGTTTCTGCAAACCATGCTAGCGAGCAGTTGATACAAAATGAAAAGGCCTGGCCGGAGTCTGGTGCGGTGGGTCTGAGATACAAGCTACCTGAGAGGCTGAGACAGGAGCGTCATAAGCTCATATTAGCCTGGCCACAGGGCTGGTTCAAGGCTAGCCTGGACAACTTTGGGAGAGTCTATCTCAGAACTGAAAAGGCTAAGCTCAGTGTTGATGTACCTGCCTGGTGTGGATGAGGCTCTGGGTTCTATCCCCAGTGCCACCAAATGAAGGAACTTCAAGAGGTCAGACAAAGAAAGGCTCTGGGTGAATGAGTGTTCTGTAGGTGCTGGCACTTGTCATTACTGAAGCCCTTTAACTGCCCACTCTCAATTGGAGATCTCCAATAGTTAACTGCACCTGTGCTTGTAGGCTTGTAAATGTAAATACGTGATTGCTACCTACATCAGAGGCTGTTGGTATACTGCCACAGTATTTACTGAGCCTTGAAAAAAATAAGCAACATTACCTCCTAATTCCAAGGCAATTTCAATATACCTTTTTATGTGCCAAATGCAACTAAACATTCTAAAAAAATGCAACTAAACATTCTAAACAAACAAACAAACAAACAACAATAACAAAAAAACCACACAGGCTGGGCGGTGGTGGCGCACGCCTTTAATCCCAGCACTTGGGAGGCAGAGGCAGGCGGATTTTTGAGTTCGAGGCCAGCCTGGTCTATAGAGTGAGTTCCAGGACAGCCAGGACTACACAGAGAAACCCTGTCTTGAAAAACCAAACCAACCAACCAAACAAACAAAAAACCCCACACAAATTAATAAGAGTTACTCAGTAATTTTTATGCTGATCAAGACTAAACATGAACCTACTGAGAGTCATTTCCAGAGACATATAGGCAGGAGACAGAATGACTGCTAGACTCAAGTGTATATGCCTTTAATTTTGATCAAGAAATTCCACTTCTAGGGTTCCACTTTGAAAATATGGGTCAATTATTATAAAAGTATGTGTGAGTTTATTTATTGGAGCATTGAATATAAGTGAAAAACAGGAAAGAGCCTAGATGCTCACACACAGGAAGGTGAGTGAATAAGCCATGTTATTCATTCCCACTGTGACTGACACTGAAGAAAAGGAAAAAAATGAGCAGAAACTAAGGCATACTGGCTTCCTGAAGCTTAAGTGTTAAGAAGAAAAGCAAAGCAATGTGCTACCACCCTGCACATACTAGAAAAAGACACAAAATGAGCATGGCCTGCTTATCTGCAAACTGAGGTAAGGGCTCGTAGACTGTAAGAGCAAAGGCGGATCTGAGATGTAGGTGAGGCAGGAAGGGCTGGTAGACCGATAGAGGAAAGGCGGATCTGAGACGCAGGTGGGGGAGGCAGGAAGGCTGATGCTTAGAACACCTGTGTCTGAAGCTTTGATTTTCTCAACTACTGTGCTGCTTTACATCATTTCTAAAACAGAAAACCAATGTGGAGAACGTAAGGAGGGGCACAGTCACAAATGATCACATGACTCGGGAGGTGGCACAGCTACAGTAAGCAGGGTGTCACTTAAGAGATTATTTGCTTTGTAAATAACATTCTGACTGGACGTTAAGACTATGAGCTAGCAATTCAGTAACTAGTGCTTTTGTGAGCTAGGGGTGTCAGGCAGTCTTTTCACTGCTAAAGAAGTTACAGATATGGACAGTCAGGAGACTTTCATAAGGAGCCTCCCTGTACTGAACTGGGATCCCAGTTATTAGAATGAATACAAGTTCTCAGAATAAATAACCAACATGTTGGGTGAGTATGCGTGGCTTAGCAAACACACACATACCCTTGGCAGTTCCTGTTGAGAGGGATTAGGAGCAGTTACTACTATGGACCTTCAATGTCTAAATACCATTCACCAGTAAGAGGAATTGGAGCTTGCTAGAGAAAGGATTTCTTATAGAAAGGGATTAGAGAAAAATAAGTGTCAACGTCAGAATAGAAGGAGTTTTAAAAATAATGAAGGTATATCCAAAGGATCTAGGGAGAATGGCAGTGGTCAATGCTGGAACAGGTGACCACAAAAACAAATACAGTAGTATTAGATTCATACAAAATATATCTATAGATCATACAGATAAAAACAAATGAATAACCAGGCATAGATGAACAGCCCATTCCTACAGGAGAATTGCATCTGAATAATGCAGACAAAATGAGAGAGATAAAGAAGCATAATTAGGTAAAGGCTATGTAGCAATAGTCACAGGCATGCTACACTGAGAGATATACAAACCAGTTAGTTACACTGTAAAATGGAACAAAAAAACCGGAGTAGTGGCAAAGGCAGCCATCGCTTGCAGAGCAAAAACCCTAACTTTGCAGTGGGCAGATCCAGAATCCATCCCTTAACCAATGCTCACTGTTAAGTACACAAAACAGAGATAAATTTGCCCTCTTATCATTTCTGTAAATTCCTGAAAAAAGGAATAAGCTGTCTTGTCATTAGAAGAATCACACTGCTGACTGGCAAGAAGGCTCACAGCAGGGAAGGGTGCTTGCCTTGTAATCTGGTGATCTGAGTTTGCTTCCTGGAACCCATGTGAAGGTAACTGAAAAGGATGAACTCCACAAAATTGTCCTCTGACCTCCACATGTGTGCTGTGGCATGCATACACCATCCCCACATCACACAATAATAATAAGAATTAGTAATAATAATAATACTATCAACAACAAAAGTGAACATCATATCATGTAAAACTCAAATGAGCAACATTTTACAAATTAACTCACCACTGCTTATTAGAAAAGATCAAGGCAGGAGAAACAACTTCAAACAAACAACAAAAATAAGCGCCTGGAGCCGGGCGGTGGTGGCGCACACCTTTGATCCCTGCACTTGGGAGGCAGAGACAGGAGGATTTCTGAGTTAGAGGCCAGCCTGGTCTACGGAGTGAGTACCAGGACAGCCAGGGCTACACAGAGAAACCCTGTCTCGAAAAACAAACAAACAAACAAACAAACAAAAACAAAACAAAACAAAAAAATAAGCACCTGGCCATAAAGCAGGAGACTCAAGGTTCTATGACAACTAAATACAATGCCGAGTATGAGTCTGGGTCCTGGGATAGACTTGGAGATTAGCCTCAAAAACAGTAAGACTGGAGGCTACAGAGATGACTCAGCAATTAAGAATGCTGGCTGCTCTTGCAGAGAACTGGGTTCAATTTCCAGCACCCACATGGCTGATTATAACTGCCTGTAACTCTAGCTCCAGGGGATCTGACACCTTCACACAGACATACATGCAGGCAAAACACTAAAGCACATAAAATAAATCACTAGAAATCCCAGTAAGATTTTGGCAAGATGTACAGTTTAGTTAATATTATCGTTTCAATGCTAATTTCCATTAATTGTAATAAAATCTGCTAATTTTATTACAGTTATGTGTGTTGTCGACAATAGGAGTATCTGGGTCCTAATGGTGTATGAAATTTCTACTATTTTTCCTAAGAGTTTTTATGAAATTAAAATTGCCTCAAAATAATAACTAAAAGCATGGACAACTGAGCAAATGAACACAAATTAATGAACTAAGCCTTGAACTAAAACTGTCCAGGACACACTGTTTCCCCAGTGAAAGCTCTGAAATATACACGTTAGGGCTAAAAATACATGTTCCCTCGCAGGAGGGTGATGAGTCCTATAGCGCATTAACAAGTGCCCTCAGACCCTGCCCTGCCACTCTTAACTCCATCTCCCACCACGGAGCTGGGTGCTCGCAATACAATCAGAAATGTCCTAGTGCTTGAAAGGCTAAGGGTTAAAACTGAGCAGCAGGATTAACTTCTCTCATATCATACTTGGATAAAAGCCATTTGTAAAGAAATTTCTTGGCACGCTTACAAACAGATAAATATGAAAAACAGTTTGTCTCTGAAGAAGCCACAGAGGCTACAAAGACAAAGGAATGACACTTTCAGAGACATCTGTTGTTGTGTCGCTGGCCCCTGGGAAGATTCTCCACCCACAGGGACTAGAGTTCCTCCTGGCTGCTCAGGAGAAGCACAGGCTCCTACTCAAAGCACAGATGCCCAAGTGCCACCCCCCCC
>JADRCD010214491.1:0-15325 GCA_019843815.1 Montemys delectorum | reverse complement strand
TGTGTGTGTGTGTGTGTGTGTGTGTGCCCACGGAGGCCAGAAGAGGGTGTGTGATTCCCTGAAGTTGAAGTTACAATCAACCATGGGTTGCCTGATAGGGTTGCAGACAACCAAACCCCAGGTCTCTCTCTGGAGGAGCAGTGAGTTCTCCTTATCACTGAGCTGTCCCTTTGGCACACTCCCCCACACTCAAGCTTTTTTTCTTTTAAACTTGTTGTTGTTGTTGTTGTTTTGGTTCTGGTTTTCAAGACAGGGTTTCTCTGTGTAGCCCTGGCTGTCCTAGAACTTGCTCTGTAGACTAAACTGGTCTTGAACTCAGAGATCTGCCTGCCACTGTCTCCCGAATGCTGAGATTAAAGGTGTGTGCTGTCATCGCCCAGCTAAACTATTTTTTTTTTAATTTTATGTTTATTTTCCCTATAGGATGTCTTTCACCATGTGTGTGACTGGTGCAGAGAAAAGCCAGGAGAGTGTGTTGGGTCCCCTAGAATTGGATTTACAGGCGGTTAGATGGCATGTGTGTGCTGAGAATAAAACTCTTGCCCTCTGGAAGAGCAGCCAGAGCTCTTAAGCATTGAGCCATCTCTCCAGCCTTGCCCCAAGATTTCTCCATAGGAGCAATGACCTGCATAAAACAGGCAGAGTGAACATCTTCCATTTATCACCAGGAGTTTGCTGCCACCCATGGAGCCACATTAGTACCCAGAAGGGTGGACACGGGAGTGCAAGTGTTCTCCCCAACCATGGGGCCCACCAATCCCCTTCTGAACCTCACCTGCTGAGAACCCAGAGCCAGACACGCCCAGAGGAAAGCAAACTGTTTACACATTGACTCTATCCCCTGTGTTCTGCCAACATTCCAACTTCAAGTGTTCCTGAACTTCAGAAATACTTTAGAAGGGCCGAGAGGCTCCACACCCAACCATGGCAGTCTTACCAGCCCTGGGAATTTACCTGGTTTTGATATCAAATTTCCCCTAGTGCCTCCTGAATCAAACAAAAGCTGAGACTGGAGGTGAGAGGGCTCCCTGCCAACAGTGTAGATGGCAGGGCTGGAGACACAGCTCAGGAGTTAGGAACACTTGTTGCTCTGCAGAGGATCAGGATCCAATTCTCAGCACACACAACCCTCTGTAGCCAAAGTTCCAGGGGACCAAACCTGCATGCAGGTCAAAAATTCATCAACAAGCCGGGCGGGCGATGCTGGCGCACACCTTTAATCCCAGCACTTGGGAAGCAGAGCCAGGGTATTTCTGAGTTTGAGGCCAGTCTGGTCTACAGAGTGAGTTCCAGAACCGCCAGGGCTACACAGAGAAACCCTGTCTCGAAAAAACCAAAAAAAAAAAAAAAAAAAAAAAAAAAAATCATTAAACATCAGGTAAAATGAAGAAATCTTTTAAAAAATAGTATTTATGGCCTATAGTCAGGTTAGATTATATTTGTGAGAGTTGAACTGAATAGTAAGCTAAGTATTTCATTATGTAATTTACCAGATTTAAAAAAGAGAGAGATTGTCAGAATGTGGTGGCACACACCTTTCATCACTACACTCAGGAGACAGAGGCAGGGGGATCTCTGTGAGTTTGAGTCCAGCCTGGAATACAGAGTGAGTTCTGGGACAGCCAGGGCTATACCAAGAAACTGTCTTTAAAAAATAGAAAAGAGAGAGAGAGAGAGAGAGAGATTATATAATTATTTCAATGGAACAAAACTAGAACGTGCTAACATTTAACAGCCATTTATGAATAGATTAGATTATTTTTAAAATTAACACACTGGAAGCCTGAAGAGATGGCTCATTGGCTTAGGCCACTTGTTGCTCTTGCAGAGGACCTGGGTTCAGTTCCCAGTACTAACACGGTGGATCACAACATCTGTAACTCCAGTTCCTGGAGCTGTGAGCTAATGCCCTCCTCTGGAGACTCCTTGAGCACCAAGGACACACATGGTGCACAGATACTCATGCAGGCAAAGCACCTATACACGCAAAATAAAAATAAGGTTAGAAAATTGTTTGAACACATGATTAACATGAGCAAAGCCTGGGGTTCAAGCCAAGGACCCCCCAAAACTATGTGTAGGTAATACAAGAAAAGTCCAAAAAGATGTCATATATATGCCATTAAGATTAATGAAAAAGGGCTGACGAGATGGCTCAGTGGGTAAGAGCACTGACTGCTCTTCCAAAGGTCCTGAGTTCGGATCCCAGCAACCACACTGTGACTCACAACCACCTGTAATGAGATCCGATGCCCTCTTCTGGTGCGTCTGAAGACAGCTACAGTGAATTACGCTGGAGTCAGCGGGGCCAGCAGAGGTCCTGAGTTCAATTCCCAGCAGTCACACACATGATAGCTCACAGCCATCTGTACAGCTACAGTGTACTCATACACATAAAATTAAAAAAAAAATTAATGAAAAAGCCAAGCATGGTGGTACTCACCTTTAATCCTAGCACTAGGGAGACAAAGGTAGGTGGATCTCTGAACTCAGGGTCAGCCTGGCCTATATAACGAGTTCTAGGATAGAACTGTCTTAGTTAGGGTTTTATTTCTGTGAAGAAACACCATGACCATGGCAACTCTTATAAAGGAAAACGTTTAATTGGGGCTGGCTTACGACTTCAGAAGTTTAGTTTTTTGTTTTTTTTTTTTTTAATCATCATAATGGGAAGCATGGCAGCATGCAGGCAGACATGGAGCTGGAGAAGGAGCTAAGGATTCTGCATCCTGATCTGCAGGCAGCAAGGAGACTAGATTCCACACCGGGTGGAGCTTGAGCATAGGAGATGTCAAAGCCTGACCCTACAGTAACACACTTTCTCCAACAAAGTCACACTTGCTCCAACAAGGCCACACCTTCTAACAGTGCCACTCCCTTTAGGCCAAGCATTTCAAACACATGAGTCTCTCGGGGGTGGGGGCATACCTATTCAAATTACTACAAAGAACCTGTCTCAAAACAAAATCCAATTAATGAAATATAGAATTCTATTCAGAAAAACATAAACTACTAAGGAATAAAGGTATTATAAGAGTAATATAATTTAGTAAATAATTATGTCTATGTTAAAAATAAAAGGAACTACAAAGTAGACTAGAAAAATATTATCAGAAATTAAAACATTTGGCAAAACCAACCCTAGGACGAGAGGCTAGAAAGTTGGCTCAGTGGGGGTGAAAGTGCACCTGAGGGATCCCAGGATTCACCTGGGGAAAGAAGAGAACCAACTCCCACAAGCTGTCTTCCATCCTACGCATGTGCACACATGCACACATGTACACACATGCACACATGCACACACAAGCAGTGTGGAACATAAGTACTCTTGTGCACACACCTAGGTAAGTAAGGTAGGTGTTATTCTAGGGGGTGCTACAGGGAAGCTGTATAGCTTTTAAAGCATTTCTATTTATTCTTTGAGAATTTCATATATATATATATATTATTTAGTGTATTAATACATTAATATATAATGTGTTTAAGATACATTGCATATATATGTGCAATGTATCTTAATCGCACCCACTTTCAACTCTTCCCTACTACTCCCTCCCTGAGCCAAGACCCACCACATGTTCCTCTTACCTTCGTGGCCAATTCTCTTTTTTTAAATAGTCCATTAAATCCAATTACTGCTACCTGCGTGCACATGGGACCTTTCAGTGGCTCCCCTCCCCCATCAGCCATCGAGGGCCAATGGCTCCTCCACTAGAGGGAGGCCTCACCAGCCCCTCCCATACTCATGCCCCTTGGCTTGACCTTGTGCAGGCAGTCCTAGCTGCTGGAGTCCATCAATGCGACAGCCATCACGGGTCTGCAGCATTTGCAGCACCCCCTCCAGTCTTCTAACTTGCACATCCTTTTTGTCCTTCTCTTCCTCGACGTCCCCTGCCTTGTTAAAGGTTGACAGAGATGTTCCATTTAGAGCTGAGCATGCAGCAGTCACTGATTCTAAGAACTTTGATCAGCTAGGAGTCTCTGAATTGACGACAGCCCACTTCGTACCTTTTTTTTTTTTCCTGATCAAGGCTGGGAGCAGCACTAATCTATGAGCATTAACATCAATATTTAGAAGACTTATGATATGTTCACTTGACTAAGCAACTGTGGTGTGTTGTTGTGTCCACACATACACTTATGACCTCTCCAACCATGAGTTTTTAACCAGGTTTACATCACCAGGCAAAAATTCCTTCCTGTAGAATGGGCCTCAGATCTAATAATAAAGCCATTGGTTACCCCATGACAGTCACACCACTACCGTACTGTGGGCACATCTTGCCCAGCAATTTAGTACTGCAACATCTACCACAGGATAAGTTACTGATGACTTTCCTCCCCCACTGACCTGCGTGGTATCTTTTGGCTATGAGTTAGCCACTAGGAAAGAGATTCCCAGGTCAGTTCCAACTGAGTTCTCTATTTTGAGTCTTTGCAATACTATGGATCCCCCTGCCTCCTGAATCCTGAGATTACAAGCATACAGCACCATACTGTTTAGGTAGTGCTGGAGGGGTGGGGTTGGGGTTGGGGGCGTGGGAATCAAAGCCAGGACTTTGTACCTGTTAGGATTCTACCAACCAGCTGAGCCATATCCTCAACCTGTACCCCCACCTCATCCTGAATGGGTCAGAGTAGAGAGTATTGAAGCTAAGTATTCATACATATTAAGCTTTACAACTCAATTATACCTCTCCACCCCCCTTTCTGAGACAGGGTCTGCCTAAGCAGCCTTGGCTGGCCCGGAACTCATTAAGTAGAGGAGATCAGTTTCAAACTCCCGGAGATCTGCTTGCCTCTGCCTGCCAGGTGCTGGGATTATGGGCATGTGCCATCAGGCCTGGCTCCCACATTCTAATTAAGCTTCATTAGTTGTTATAATCATAGGTTCCCACATAGTTATAAGAGACAAGATAGGGCCATTGTCCCCTTCAAACACTTCCCCAGTAGCAATACCTGCAGAGGTCTCATACAGTATCACAACCAGGACTTTGACACGGACACAACCAATATAAAGAAGTTTTTGGATCTTTTTTTTTTCTTTTTGCCACTCCCCTCCCTATGCTGGCTTCAAAGTCCACTTCCTTGAGCTCCCAAGTATTGGAATAAGAGCCATGTGTTACAGTGTTAATACACAGAACATTTCCGTCATTCCCAGAGTCCCTTAGATGCCGGGCTCACTTTCTGCCCATCCTGTTAACAGCTGGCATCAGGCAGTGAGTTTAGTACTATAATTTTGTCATTCCCCAAATGTTCTATACAAGGGGCCATGCATTGTGTAAACTTTTACAACTAGCTTTTGTCACTGGGCATGGTTTTCTGTAGACTCGCTCAGGTCGTTGTGTGTATCAATGCTTTCTTTTTACTGCTGAGTAATAAATGTATCGTGACATGGATTGCTAAAGTTTGTTTAATCATTCTCAAACTTCAAGGGCATCAGAGTTGTTTTCCTTCCAGTTTTGCCTATTCCAAATAAAACTGATAAAAGCATTTCTATACAGACTTTTGTGTGCACTAGCCCCGCTTTTACAATCAGCCCCAAGGCTAGGCTAGGATTTACGGCTACCCCTTTTTTGTTTCTCTCCTTCCTTTGCTTTGTTAAGAGCTCACATTTATGGCGTGTCTGTTACATGCCAGACCCTGTTCTAAGAACTTTACGGGCATTACTTACTTCTCACAATTACTATGAGTTAGTATGAGTTAGTGTCTTCCCCACTGGGCAAATGTGGGAACTAATGACTGGAGAGGCACACAGCCAGCATGTGCTAGCACTGAGCCGAGTAACCTGGACTGCCCCCTCACTCACCAGGATGTCACACAGCCAGGCTCCAGTTGACCCGACTTCTTTGCTTATGGAGTAACCCAAGCCCTTCACTCCTGGAGGATCTGAACTTGTCGTTGGTTATTTGTTTCTGCTTCTTTAGGCTTCTGGTAACTTTAACTACTGGATGCAGCACCCAGGAGTGCTGCCCTGGATTGTACTCCCCTCCTCCCTGATCCCATGACAGCACTGTTTCCTCTAAGTCATCAATCCCCCCATTTAACGTCTTTTCTGTCTGATTACCCAATGGCTTCAAGAGCTTGGAAAAAGCCAGGTAGTCCAACTGAGTTCCTGCTCATTGGAGCAAATCTTTTTTTTTGTTTTTTTTTTTTTTTTTGGAGTGCTATTCTAGTTTGCTTTCCATGGCTATAATAAACACCTCGACCAAAAGCAACTCAAAAAGGATCAAGCCACGATCACAGTCCATCACTGAGAGAAACCAAGTCAAGAACTCAACCAGGGCGGGGACCCGAAGGCAGGGACTCAAGCAGGAACCCTAGAGGAATGCTGCTTACTGCCTTCCTCTCCAGGCTTACATAACTTAAACCTCCCAGGATCACCTGCTTAAGGGTGGGACTGACCACAGTGGTGTGGGTCTTCCCACATCAATCATTATCAAGAAAACTCCCACAGGCCTATATGATGAAGGCATTTCATCATAAGGAGATTGAGAGATTGAGGTTCCCTTGTCCCAGATGACCCTAGTTTGTGTTCACTTGACAAAAACAAACAAACAAACAAAAAAGTGTAATAATAAGAGGCTCCACTTTGGCCTGAACCTCTTCCACCTGAGGCTCATCATGTGTTCTGAGAGAGAAAGGTTGTCGGTTCAGGCCATGTGTTCTGTTGCAGGCACTCCAACCTCCCAAGGCTTGCAATACCCTGTTTCTACAAAGCCAGCTACTTCTGAGTCTTGACCCTATGAGTCTTCATGGAATAGTTAAGAAGTATGTATCCCGGAGCCAAGATGTCTGGGTTTGAAAAATAGGTATCTCTACTCATCCCACTGCCATTCATTGCCTTTAGACCACTTACAAAGGCTTGTCTGTGACTCGGTTTTCGTATCTGACTGGTTGCTATGAGGAGTAGAAGAAATCATACTTACGGAGCACTCTACATATTGGGTGTCCTAGTTGGGTTTGTTTGTTTGTTTGTTTTGTTCTGTTCTATTTTCAACTTGACACAAGCTATTGTTATCTGGGAAAAGGAGCCCCAGTTGAAGTCTTCTACAAGCAATCTGAGGGGCATTTTTCAGATTGATAATTGAGGTGGAAGGGCCCAGCCCACTGTGGGTGGTGTCACCTCTTAGTAGGTAGCCCTGTGTGGTATAAGAATGCAGGCTGAGCAAACCAGTAGTCCTCACTTCTCCAGGGCTTTAATTCCTGCCTTGGCTTTCCCCTGAAGATGGACTGTATGTAATATGTAAGCCAAATAAACCCTTTCGTCCCCAAGCCACTTTTGGTAATGCGGTTTTAACCACAGCAATAGAAAACCAACTAAGAGAGCCTCTGAACTGAGAGCCTTGGTCAGAAACCACAGAGTGTGGAACACCATAACCACATCTGAAACACCCCAGATGCCCACAGATGGTAGACAGAGGTGGCAGGGGGATGGAGCAAAGCAAGCAGAGGAACCAAAAACACGTTTCCTTGTAGAGGGAACAATACATCTCTACACCTTCTTTGCTGGAAGAGAGCCAGTGTAGGCAGCCCTTCACAGGTGGCAAGCTGGTTTGGTAGCTTCTGTGTGCCAAGCAGACCTTCAGCATCAACCCCATCTGGGGTGACTTGGTAAGGGGTGTTCCATGCTGTAAAAGAGTATTGGCAACATAGAAGTCTGGAAAGGAAATGAATGGCATCGTTGAAGCAGGTGTGCCTCGCCTGCTCATCAGGGATGGCTTCCAGAAGGTCCATTTAAAAGCCTCCTTCCAAGCCCCTCTTTCCCTAGCCCTCTGATGTTGCCGCACCCCAGTCTTTGTACCTAGCCAAAGCCTATGCTCTGTGCTGTGTCAGCTTCAAGGCAGCACAAGCCCAGTAAAGACACGCTCAGGCTGGAATTTGCCCAGTGGAGGATTTTCTGTCTCCACTAACTTCCAAGACCATCTCTCAAGGAATTTATCTCTTTTTAAATTTATTTTTATTTTTATATTTATTTATTTATTTATTTATTTAGTTTTTTTCGAGACAGGGTTTCTCTGTGTAGCCCAGGCTGTCCTGAAACTCACTCTGTAGACCAGGCTGGCCTCGAACTCAGAAATCCACCTGCCTCTGCCTCCCAAGTGCTGGGATTAAAGGTGTGCGCCACCATGCCTGGCTAAATTTATTTTTTATTTATGTGTCTCAGAGGACATCAGATTGTCTGGAGCTGGAGCTACTCAATAAGGATTATGGGAACTGAACCTAGTCCTCTGTAAGAGCAGCCACTACTCTGAGCATCTCTCCAGCCCCCTATTTATATATGTGTGTTAAGAAGCACTTATTCACTATTTGAATGTGATGCAAAGACCACTGACTTTCTCATGTACACATGGAATATACATGCATATAAAAATAAGTAAATAAACATAAAAAAATAATTTTAATTAAATGTTTAAAATGTTGTTTCATAACACTTTTGTTGTGGTTGAAATGCTAAATGTGCATTATCAAGCATTCTTTCATATTTTTTTTTTAATGTGTACAGGTGGCTGTCTGTGTGTACCACGTACATGCAGTGTCACTTGGATCCCTGGAACTAGAGTTACAGATGGTTGTGAGCTACCGTGTGGGTTGTACTGGGAATTGAACCTGGGCCCTCCGAGAAAGCAGCCAGTACTCTTAGCTGCTGAGCCATCTCATTGACCTTCTCTTTGACATGTTAACTGTATAGCTCACTGGTGCAAAGCACAGAAACACTGCTGGGCCACAGGGTCTCCAGAAATCAGTCTCAAAAGGGCCAGTGCCTTAAGACCCGGCACTGAGGTGGAGGTGGATCTCTTCGAGTTCAAGGCTATCCTGGTCTACATATTGAGTTCCAGGCTAGCCAGAGCTGTATGATGAGACTGTCTCAAAAGGGGAGAGGGCTTAAGTACTACAACACCTACAGTTATGTTTAGCACACAATAGGCTCTGGGTGCTCTTTGCATATTTTCTCTCTCAGTTTTTCAAATGAGCTATCCTGTCCCTCTTACAGGGATAAAACAGAAGTACAGAAAGGTTAAACCCTGTGCCCCAGTTTCTACGTAGTAACTGCTGAAACTAGAATACACAGGCAGTGTAGTTCTAAAAGCTTTGTGGTTTATCTTTTCATAATGGGCCTCTGAGCTGGTGGTGCACAGAGGGAACACCCCTCACACACATCCCCTATACTCCCACAACCCCACCCCACCCCCATAAGCCAGGCTGGAACGTTCTTTTCTACATCTGTCATGCATGAGTACTCCTGAATCCCCTGCAGTGGCTGAGGAAGGAGAGGTTACCCACAAGCTGGGGCAGACCAGGGATCTGCAGCCTCCGTCTACCCTCAGTGCAGTCTCAGGCTCCGCTTGACATGAGGATCCTCCGGGCTGGCTCTCTGGGTAAATCAGTTAATCCCTGGTTTAGGAGGAAGGATGAGTCATAAGGTCACCTGATGTCCCATGATCCCGTGTTTTTTGTTGAGACCCAGAAGCCCCCAAATGGTTAATTATTTCTCAAGGAAAGAGCTAGTACTTGCTGAAGTGGGCTGTGTCCACACCCTCAAGGTCGCCAGAGCCATTGCCCCGGCTTGCCGGCCTCATATATAGCCTGGTTTGCTGAGCACGGCTGGATCTGCTGAGTCACAGGCCCAGGTGGCAGATGTGACTGAACTTCATCTGGAAGCAGCCAGAGAGCCTTTCCTGTCCCACTCAGAGGACACTGCCTCTGCCCCTCAAGTTCCAAGTGATACCCTGAACTCACTGGGCCTGGGGACATTTGCAGTTCTGCCCCACGCCCCTCGCCCCACACCTGCCTTTCCTGCTCAGCCAGAGCTCACTGTGCAAGGCTTGTGCATGCAGAACAGTCACATTCTTTGGTCTTGGTTGCAAGGACACTTGAGAGAAGCTAACCTTTTGCTTCTCATCAAATACTATTTTTTAAAAAGTGCCGAACGCACTGACCAATCCTTTAAGCAGTAATCTCAAACGATATGACTGGACAGACCCTAGTGTGAAGGACTACCTATGAGACTGGGTGACTTTAGTGCCCAGCGAGGTAGAGGCTACAGACCCAAGAAGCTGAAGCTCGAACCAGGAATCGAACCCTGAATTCTGCCTGGAGTGACTTTGGGCTACTTTCCCTTTCTCAGCGGCCACTTCCTGGTTTGTAAATTGGACCTAATGGGAGTACCCACTCTATAGAGTTGTTTGGAGATTAAGGTGGACCACATAAAGAGCTTAGAGAAGTTAGTGTCAGCCTTTATGGGAGCGGGTGTGGTTCATCCTTCTACCCCAAAGGGCTTAGAACAGTGCTGAGGAGGCATTAAATGTTTAACAGCTGGTAACTGTTATTACTGCCTATGTCTTGCCTGCTAGCCCAGGTAGTTCCACGAGGCTGGAATTCCCACGAGGCTCAGCATGCCACTTTTGCTTTTGATGAGTATTGGCAGTCAGGGCTCCCATCGACCCATTCACAAGTCCTGAAGAGTGTCTCGCCAATACTGAGGCTTATTGTTTTGAAGGTTTACTTTCTTTTTAATTATGTGTACTTGTGTATTCCATTTGTGGGTATGTGTAGGTGCCCACAGCGACCAGAGGCCTCTGATCCCCTGGAGCAAGAATTACAGATAGTTGTAAACTGCCTGGGAACCAAACTTAGGTCCTCTGGAGGGCCAATTATGGAATCATAAATACAGAGCCATCTCTCCAGACCTACTGGGCTTCAATCTTTAAAATTTTTGCTCATCTACTAGGCAACATCATTATTATTTTCTTACACTATTTCAGTTTTTAAATTGTGCATACCTTTTAAGCTCAATAGAGTACTTAGACACATATGGCTATCAATCATCAACACCAAAAGAAAAGGCAAATAAATAAATAAGTGTAAAACCTATAAACAATATGAAAAGTAAAATATCTCTAAAATCCAAGCTTTCAAAAGCCAGGCGTGGTGGCACACAGATGGAATACCAGCACCGTAGAGATGGAGGCACAGGAGCTGCCTCAAGTTTCAGGTCATCCAGAGCCAGCTATGAGAGGGGTAGGCCGCAGAGGGAAGTGTAGCTCAGAGTGCTGGCTCAGAAGGCATGAGGTCCTGGGGTCACTGCCAAGCAACACACAAACAAGGCCATTCCTGCACTCAGTCGGGCAAAGCAACAGGGTTAGAGGTACAAGGTCATCTCCTCTGTGCACTAAGTTTGTGGCCAGCCTGGGCTACATGAACAACCACCTCAACACACACACGCACTCACATACTCTCTCACACACACACATACACACATACTCTCTCTCACACACACACACACACACACTCTGTCACACACACATACACATACATACACACACTCTCACACATACACACTCTCACACACACATACATACACACACTCTTACACACACACACATACACTCACACACACACTCTCACACACATATACACACACACACTCTCACACACACATACATACACACACTCTCACACACACATATACACACTCACACACACTCTTACACACACCCTCTCACACACACATACATATACACACTCACACACACTCTCACACACACACTCACACACACACATACATGCACATACACACACACACACACTCTCACACACACACATACATACACACGGGAGAAAAGGTGGCTATTGTTAATTATACTTGTATGATAAAGGAAAGCTTATCTCTGCAAATTATTTTCTAGTTGCCTATAAATACATAAATCCACATGATATTTAAATAATCTATTTTATTTAAATATGTATGTATAAATGTGTGTATGTATATGGTTTTAATTGAAATGAGGTCATAGTTTTCATATCTATTCAGCTGCATTTCTTTTTCTTTTCCATTTTTTAATACAGAACACTTCACAAATTTGTGTGCCCTCTTTACACAGGACCACAATCTCTGTGTCATTCCAGGTTTAGTATCCTGGCTGAGGAAGCAAGCGAGGACCCAGCCACATTTCCTGGCTGTCCCTCCATGTCGTCCAATCACAAACTGCTTCATGGTGGCTTGATACTGCACATTTACCAAGACGCCGTAATAACTGGGCAGTATCACTGCTCCGAGTCGGCTGCTCGTTATGCAGTGCTGCAGGGATCGCCCTCTCCCCGCTGGCCTGTTTCCATAGAGATCTCAGACACGGACTTTCCTTTGAAATTTGCTAGATGTATGCATCCTAAAATCACCCCACTGTTTTATACTTTGGACAATAGAATAGAAAACAGAAATGTCAATTCCCACTCACTCCTAACCTTGAATGCTATCAAGTGCTTTAAAATTTGACTACTTTTTGGTTTGTTTGTTTATTGGAGGGTGGCTGTGTGGTGTCATGGCACCTATGTGTAGATTAGAGGGAAACCTCTGGGGGGGTGTTCTCTACTTCCACACTGTGGGTCCACGTCACCAGATTTGACAGTAAATGCCTTTACCCTCTGGCTCCTCAGCTTTTTATTATTGTTGTTACTGTTGTTGTTATATCATTGAGACAGAGTCTATGTAGCTCAGGCTGGCCTCAAACTCTGAATTCTCCTGCTTCAGCCCCCTAAGTGCTGGGGTTACAGGGGTGCACCACCTACCCAGATACTGTGTAATTTTGCCATTCGTGCTCACTGGCGCTTTAACAAGTGTTTCTCTAATCACAATGAGATCCAGTTTGTGTTTTGTGTTGGGTGTCAGCCCACTCCACTTTGATTTTCTGGTTCTAGTCCTATTCTCCCCTTCCCCTCCTCTCCTCACATCTTTCTTTCCTTCCAACAGAAATGTATTCTTGTCTTGAAGCAGTGAGACAAGAAGGGACTCCCATCAAAATGTCTGCAGGCCCTGCTCCTGCTGATGGTCCTGGGGGAGAGCCCCTCCTTGCTGCTGCTCAGCCTTGGCAGCACTTGCTGATCTCTGGCCTTCCTTGGCTCAAGATTAAATCACTCCAGCCTCCACCCCTACAGCCACACGGCCGGCTTCCTCGTCTGTTGTTTTTCCAGCGGGTTGATTGGTGAGTGTGTTCAGCACAGTCGTTTTAAGTCTTTTGAAACCTGGATTAGTTTATTCTTTGAGGATGTAGCCACTGGTAGGTTTTCCGTGCTCTAATGGATGGCCCACACCCCTGCATATATGCAGGAACCAGACTTGGTGGGTTATCTAGAAGAAGAGAAAGAAAGAAAAAGAAAGAGGAGGAAGAAGAGAAAATGATGACTGCATGCTATGGGGGGAGGGGAATATGGGTGTGGATATAATTATATTGCATTGTATTCGTGTATTTCTCAAAGGATAAAAAATAAGTTGAAAAGCCCTAACAAGCTTGGTTTCAGGGCAGCCTTTGGTCAGTTGGGTAGGAAGTCAGGGGCTCCCATGTCTCACACTTTCATCCACAGAGAAAGCTTTCAGTACTGCTGCAGCAGCAGATGGACCCTGGGGAAAGCTTAGGGGGCATGAGCAACTCTGCACTGTGTGGCAAGACAGATGGGACACCCAGGCCAGGTGACCCGTATTCCTTCTGATCTCAACCTAGAACAGTCCTCCTGGGACACTGGGATCCCTTGCCCTCTTCCCAGGCGTGGCACCTAGGTACTGAGGTGAGAAAGGATTCCCTGGGCTCCTTAGAGGGTAGGGATTTGCTCCTGCCTGTCCTGAGGCTTAACAAAGAAACCGTGAATCAGAGTAAGCATAATTCCAGAGACTCCAGGTCTTTCCCAGCCCCAAAGACAAGAGCTTTCATTTTCCTTTGGCTGGTCTAAGGTTTGAAACCTGTTCAAGATGGAAGCTTTATTAGGGAGTTTGATAGCTTAATTTAAGCCATTAACTGAGACACATTTCTTCACTCCCAAGCTCTTGACTGCAAAGGTGTGAGCCAAGTCTGTGAAACTGGAGACTGTTGCATAAAAAGCTATTTTATAGCTTTTGTCTCAATATGCTTCTGGAGCCAGGCTTGGCACAGTAGGAGAGTCAGAGGGAGAGTGCTCTGGGGGAGCTTGTGCCCTGCGGCCTTGTGGTCTGAAGCACCCCTTCCTCTCCCAGACGGCACAGCTGCATGTCCCATCTCTTCTACACTGGATGTGCAACAGGGGACCCGACTTCTGAGTCAGCCACAACCCTCTTCACTTAAACAGAAAAATCGGGGTCTTAGGAGATTTATCAAGAGATACAATGAACTCGGGTAACTATCTCACAGTGGTGAAAAACTATTAGTTTAGAAATGATAGTGGTATTATAATAGCGTTTATTTACTTATTGTAACAGTTGAAGAAAGGTGTTTATTGGATGTGAGGAAGCACACACACGCAACAGACACAAAGAGAAAAGATCCTCTGCAAAGCAGAGGCAGGACTCATAAAGGTTTAAGTCCCATATGTAATTTTAAAAGAATGTTTTGTTATTGTTGCTGTTGTTGCTGTACTTTTGAGACAGGTTCTCACTATGTACCTAAAGCTGGCCTTGAACTCATGGCACTCATCCCGACTCAGCCTTTTGAGCACTGGAATTACAGGCATAAGACTCCAGGACCAGGCTGGAGAGATGGCTCAGTGGTTAAGAGCACTGACTGTTCTTCCAGAGGTCCTGAGTTCAGTTCCCAGCAACCACACGGTGGTTCACAACCATCTGTAATGGGATCCAAAGCCCACTTCTGGAATGTCTGAAGACAGCAACAGTGTACTCATATACATAAAATAAATAAATCAGCCAGGCAGTCGTGAGCACGCCTTTAATCCCAGCTTATGGGAGGCAGAGACAGGAGGATTTCTGAATTCGAGGCCAGCCTGGTCTACAGAGTGAGTTCCAGGACAGCCAGGGCTACACAGAGAAACCCTGTCTTGAAAAACAAAACAAAAATAAATAAATAAATACTCCATGACCAATTAAGAATTTTTATTCTTATTCCTCTTTCTCCTCTTCTTTTTCCTCTTCTTCCTCTTCTTCCTCCTCTTCCTTCTCTTCCTCTTTTTCCTCATCCTCCTCCTTCTTTGAGTCAGGATCTCATGTAGCTGAGGCTGGCCTCAAACTCACTAAGAAGCAGAGGATGAACTTGAATTCTTGATCCTTTTGTCTCGAAGTCCTAAGCACTGGATTGAAGATTAGCAACCACTCCACCAGTTTTTTTTTGTGTGTGTGTGTGTGTGTGTGTGTGTGTGTGTGTGTGTTGCTGGGACACACCAACTGAGCTACACCCTCAGGCAAGAATTCTTATCTTAAAGATCTGTAATCTAAAATATTTACACAAGGAATAATGTTTAGTGTTTTTATTTTATTTTATATTATTTTATTTTATTTTTAGCTAGGCACAGAAGTATATGTTGTTAACAGAAGCACTCAAGAGGCTGAACCTCTATGAGTCAGACC
>JADRCD010214489.1:12773-31766 GCA_019843815.1 Montemys delectorum | reverse complement strand
GGCTCTATAAGTTCCCTCTCCCTACTCTCGGGCATTTTATCTAAGGTCCCTCCCTTTAAGTCCTGAGAGTCTCTCACCTTCAAGGTCTCTGGTGCATTCTGGAGGATTACCCCAACCTCCTATCTCCCGAGGTTGCCTGTTTCCATGCTTTCTGCTGGCCCTCAAGGCTTCAATCCAAGAGTGAAGTAGCTGGGTCTTCAGGTAGAACTATTTACAATTTTCTGAGGAACCTCCAGATTGTTCTCCAGAGTGGTTGTACCAGTTCGAAATCCCACCAGCAATAGAGGTGTGTTCCTCTTTCTCCATATCCTTTCCAACATGTGTTGTCACCAATGGTTTTGATCTTAGCCATTCTGATTAGTGTAAGGTGGAATTTCAGGGTCGTTTTGATTTGCATTTCTATGATCACTAAGGACTTTCAGTATTTCTTTAAGTACTTCTCAGCCATTCAAGACACCTCAGTTGTGAATTCTTGGTTTAATTCTATACCCCATTTTTGATTGAGTTGTTTGGGGTTTTTTTTGGGGGGGTTGATTATCTTCTTGAGGTCTTTATATATTTTGGATATTAGCCCTCTATCAGATGTAGGGTTAGTGAAGATTTTTTCCCCAATCTGTAGGTTGCTGATTTTTCTTATTGACTATGTCCTTTGCCTTACAGAAGCTTTCCAGTTTCATGAGGTCCCACTTTTCAATTCTTGATCTTAGAACATGAGCCATTGAAGTTCTGTTTAGGAAATTTCCCCCATACCAGTGAGTTCAAGGCTCTTTCCCACTCTCTTCTATTCAGTATATCTGGTTTTATGTTGAGGTTCTTGATCCACTGGACTTGAGCTTTGTACAAGGTGACAAATATGGGTCTATTTTAATTCTTCTACATACAGACAGCCAGTTAGACCAGCACCATTTATTGAAGATGTTTTCTTTTCTCCATTGTATGTTTTTGGCTTCTTTGTCAAAGGTCAAGTATCCATAAGTATGTAGGTTTATTTCTGAATCGTCAATTCTTTTACATTGATCAACATGTCTGTCTATGTACCAAAATCATGATATTTTATCACGATTGCTCGGTAGTAAAGCTTGAGGTCAGGTATGGTGATTCCCTTAGCTGTTCTCTTATTATTAAGAATTGTTTTCACTATTCTTGGTTTTTTGCCTTTCTAGATAAATTTGAGGCTCTTTTGATGTCTTTGAAGAAATGTGTTGGGATTTTGATGGGGATTGCATTGAATCTATAGATTGCCTTTGGTAGGATGGCCATTTTTACTATGTTAATTCTGCCAATCCATGAGCATGGGAGATCTCTCCATTTTCTAAGATCTTCGATTTCTTTCTTGGAAGACTTGAAGTTATTGTCATACAGGTCTTTCACTTGTTTGGTTAGAGTTACCCCAAGATATTTTATATTATTTGTGGCTATTGTGAAGGGAATTGTTTTCCTAATTTCTTTCTCAGCTTGTTTATCATTTATATAAAGGAAGGCTACTGACTTATATGAGTTAATTTTATATCTGGCCACTTTGCTGAAGTTGTTTATCAGCTGGAAAAGTTCTCTGGTAGAATTTTTGGGGTTGCTTATGTATACTATCATATCATCTGCAAATAGTGATTGAGCATAAATGTTTGTGTGCACACATAACACATTAGAGATTTGTCATCATTTCATAAAAGAAATAACACTTTACTATAAAAGGTGGAAGATTATTTCATTTAAGAAAGGCTTTTAATGTTAACATTTAGTTTCATAAACTCACAGATGAAGTTATGCTTTCTACTTATGAACACTGTCATAATCTAATACAGGCCTATAATCCATCTCTTAAAAGTACAACATGCCTATAGTAGCAGTTAGAAAGTATCTTACTTGCTTCTCAAAGCACACTACACCCCATACTTTGCCAGAACCTCATTAAACTTGTATGCTGGTGTGGTAGGCCTAGGTAATTTATATTCTACATTATCTCTGTCTCTCTGAGTCTCTTTGTCTTTCTGTGTGTCTCTGTGCCTCTTTCTGTGTTTTTCTCTGTCTTTGTCTGTCTCTTAAGTATGGGCAGAGGAGGGTGTTTAATTATGAAAATCCTTGAAGTCCAAATAAATTGAGCTGTAGTAAAGATGCCATGAAAGTGCTAGCTAGAAGGATGTTTTCCTCAGCACAATATAGAGAGGAGTTAATTGATTTTCAAATGATTTTGTCTTGGGGTCAAATCATTACTATTTAAGTATCATTACTTTATTCTACTTGGAAAATATCCTTACCAACATGTGTTTCTGATTCATCTTTTCCTCAATTAGTCTCAGATACTTCTGTACTATTGATCATCTTCTTTTTACATCTTATTCTCATCACAGATGAAGAATAACATTTATTTGACAGTAGTTATTTCTTTTATTAGCATATTGAGAAAGAAATGAAAAAAACAGATATTATTCCTTTTATACATTTTATTGATTTAAGTTTTATTGCATTATGAGAAAAGATACATAATTTCAATTTATCTGAATTTGTTAACATTTAAAAACATATTTTAAATAAATAGAATTACATCACATTCTTCTTTCCCTTTGTACCCCAACTTCTCCCAGAGGCCCCCCTTCAATACCTGCCATACCTTTCGATTTTTTTATTTTACCATATCTTTAAAATTTACAAAATATTGTAACAATAAAATGAGTACTATAAAAGTTGTTTGATATAAAACAACAATCAATTGAACAGTCTTGTGTAGATGCTTGTCCACAGCAATATTGAAAGTATATGTTTTTCTCAATATAAATTTTAAATAACTCCAAACATATTAACTATATGATATTTTAAAATAATATATCACTATTAATTTTTTAATGAATGTAAATAGATAAAGGCTTTTTGTTTGTTTGTTTTGTTTTTAGTAGAGCTTAAATCTTGGCTCTTACTGTGGTACATGCCCAAAATAAGAACAATTTTTAGACATTGGAGTTCATTGTAATCAGGCTGTACTTCAATATTGCTCACATCACCAAAGAATTTTACCTCCATAGTAGCTAAGCTAAGAGTTGACAGTTTTTCTACTCCAAGGAATGAATTGTGGGCATGATTTTTGGATACAGATTTCCTGCTATGGTCAAACCTATTTTACTTGGGTGATTGTCTTCATTCTCAGCCCACAGGGAACATGTTACATTCATCTAAGAGATGGTGTGTATATTAAGATGATCTATCCATGAAGTCATCCATGAAGTCATTCATCAATGTTTCAATAAATAATGGTTCTGCTTGAAGGGTGGCACAGACATTAGGTGAGGGGAAGAATCTGGTTCATTCGCTATGATGATTTTGAAAAGCATTCATCTCAGAAAAAGAGTAACTTATAAAGTCCTCCACTTCAAAATTGACACAATAATTACAAATATCAAGCAAAGCATTCAGTCTCACAACAAAGTCTTTACAAGCCACCTCCCAAATTAATTGTCCATGTTCCTTTTGGCTGTATAAATAATTTTGAAATATGTAAACTGTTCTGAAAACCATAGTATAGTGTAAAGACATCAAATAAACAATTCTACTAATAGAGAGCCTGAGATAGGAGAAGCATGATTTCAAGACCATTATGTGGTACACAGCAAGACACTGTCAGGTACAAACAAGCAAAAAGTCTATATGGATTGTGCAATTTTGGACCTATTTCTCCAATTAACAAATTAGAGAGACCACTGGATGACAGCCAACACATTTCTAATTCCTCATATTTTTGAATTTCAATCGATTAGGATATGTTGGTAATATTAATTTTCATATTAACAGATATTAAGGAAAAGTAATTGTTACTTCCTGTTATTTTTGTTATTAGAGGTAGAATTATGTTTGTGTGGGTTTGTTGAAAGGTTACTTTCTTGCTTCTTCTAGGGTGTACTTTTGCTCCTTATTTTGATGTTTCCACATATTATCCTTTGTAGGTCTGGATTTGTGGAAAGATATTGCGTAAATTTGGTTTTGTCATGGAATATCTTGTTTTCTCCATTTATGGTAATTGAGAGTTTTTCTGGGTATAGTACCCTGGGCTGGCATTTGTATTCTTGTAGGGTCTGTATGACATCTGCCCAGGATCTTCTAGCTTTCATAGTCTCTGGTGAGAAGTCTGGTGTAATTCTGATAGGCCTGCCTTTATATGTTACTTGAACTTTCCCCTTGCTGCTTTTAATATTCTTTCTTTGTTTAGTGCATTTGGTGTCTTGATTATTATGTGATGGGAGGAATTTCTTTTCTGGTCCAGTCTATTTCGAGTTCTGTAGGCTTCTTGCATGCTCATGGGCATTTCTTTCTTTAGGTTAGGGAAGTTTTCTTCTATAATTTTGTTGAAGACATTTACTGGCCCTTTAATTTGGGAATCTTCACTCTCTTCTATACCTATTATTCTTAGGTTTGGTCTTCTCATTGTGTCCTGGTTTTCCTAGATGTTTTGGGTTAGGATCTTTTTGCTTTTGGCATAGGATCTTTTTGCTTTCGGCATTTTCTTTGATTGTTGTGTAAATCAATGTTTTCTATGATATATTCTGCCCCTGAGATTCTCTCTTCTATCTCTTGTATTCTGTTAGTGATGCTTGCATCTATGACTCCTGATCTCTTTCCTAGGTTTTCTAACTCCAGAGTTATCTCCCTTTGTGATTTCTTTATTGTTTCTACTTCCATTTTTATATCCTGGATAGTTTTGTTCATTTCCTTCACCTGTTTGATTGTGTTTTCCTGTAATTTTTTAAGGGATATTTGTGTTTCCTCTTTAAGGGCTTCTAGCTGTTTACCTGTGTTCTCCTGTATTTCTTTAAGAGAGTTAATTATGTTCTCTTTAAGTCCTCTGTCATCATCATGAGAAGTGATTTTAGATCTGAATCTTGCTTTTCCGGTGTGATGGTATGACCAGGACTTGCTATGGTGGGAGAATTGGGTTCTGATGATGCCAAGTAACCTTGGTTTCTGTTGGTTATGTTCTTATGCTTGCTCCCCTCCCCCACCATCTGGTTATCTCTAGTGCTACCTGCCCTAGCTAAATCTGACTTGAGCCTATCCTTCCTGTGATCCTAGTTCCTGGGCCCCTTAGAGCACCTGGGAGTGGAGCCACCTCTGGGTATTATGGGGATCACTGCAGAGTTTGCACCCAAGGTCTGCTCAGGATACCAGCCCAGACAGACAGGAAGGAACCCATGCTACGGGTCTGGTGGAGTTCCTGTGTGCCTGGGTCCTGCTGGTTTCAGTTACTCTTGGTGTTTTGACAGATGTTGTGTCCTCCTTACCTCTGATCCTATGATCCTGGGAGTGGAGCTTCCTCTGGGTGTTGCAGGACTGGCTTCAGAGTTTGAAGCCAAGGTCTGCTCAGGGCACCAGCCCAAACAGACCAGAAGGAACCCATGCCACTGGTCTGGCAGGGTTGCTGCATGCCTGGGTCCCACTGGTCCCAGTTACTTCCAGTGTTGGGACAGATGTTGTGTCCTCTCCCAAGATATTATTCTTAAATGAATAATATCTTCTGGAATTGTGATTTTCTTTTTACTTGTTATTATTTCCTTAAGAGTTTCATGCAATGTGTTTCAATCATATTCTTTCCCCAACTATTCCAAGATCCATCCTCCTCCCTTACTCAGTAATTTTGTATCCTTTTATCTTTTTTAGTTCCTTCAAGACCAATGAGTGCTGCCCAAATATTTCTGGATATGGTCTTTGATTGAATAGTAGCCAATTTACATAGAGCTACACTAAGAGTAAACTGTCTCTTCCTCTCTCAGCAGCTAATAATTGCTATCTCCTGTTGTTGAATTTTTCTTTAATGTAGCTAGTGTCTCTTCTTAATGCCTCTGATTATTTTTCATTTGAAGTAGGACATCAGGATAGCTGTTTCTGCTTGATCCTTGATTCATTTACTTAGGATAATTTTTTTCATCCCTTTACCTTATGATGGTGAGCTGCTTCTCTTGGAAGCTGTGAGAAGATGGATTCTGTTTTCCATTACAATCTGTTAGTTCACATCTCTTTATTTTGAAGATGAGACCATTAAAATTGTGACTTGTATTGAAATGCTGACGTTCTATTGCTTTTGTGGTGTTCTATTAGACTTCTTTTGATCCCATGTTCTGAAATTGTTTCTGTTTCTTAAGACTTCTTGTGGACCTTTAACCTTCTCCTCAGACCTATGTATTCTTTATATTAATTGCTGTTGAGCTAACGTAGTGACCATGTATTCCTCTGATTTGTTTTTAATCATGAAAAGTTTTTTTTTTCCTTCCATCATAACTGGCAATTTTTTCTGAATGTAGTAGTCTGGGCTGGCATCTGTGCTCTATCTTAACTTATAAAACATGGATCAAATCCCTTTTGGCTTTCACATTATCCACTGAAATATGGGCTGTGATTTTGATGGGTTGGCTTTTGTATGAAGGGTTGATCTTTCTTGCTAATTTCAAAATCATTCCTCTTTTCTGTACATTTATTGTATTGGGTATCACATAACAGGGGGGCTTATTTCCTGGACCTATTTGGTCTTCTGTATTCCTTTTATATCCTGATAGGCTTCTGTTTTAGTTAGGATTACTATTCTAGTGATAAAGCACCATAACCTAATCAACTCTGGGAGGAAAAAGTTTAGTTAGTTTATCCTTCCATATCACAGTTCATCATGAAAGGAAATCAGGACAGGAACTCAAATAGAGCAGAAACCTGAAGCAGGAACCATGGAAATGTGCTTATCACTGACTTACTCCTCAAAGCTTGCTCATTATTATATCTGTCTTATAGAACCTAGAGCCACTAGCCCAGGGATGGTGCCATTCACTGTGTGGGCCTCCCCCATCAATTACTAATTAAGAAAATGCCCTATAGGTTTGCCCACAGCCTGATCTTATGGGGATATTTTCTCAGTTGTAGCTCCCTCCTATCTGATGACTCCAGCTGGTGTCAAGTTAACATAAAAGTAGCCAGTACAACACCTCTATCCTTAGATTGGGGAATCTTTTCTTCTAGGATTTGCTGAAAGTATTTTTTTTTTTTTTTTTTTTTTTTTTTGCCATAGCAGTTGGTCTTTTCTTGTCTTTTTTTTTTTTAACCTATAATTCATAAGTTTGGTCTTTTTTTAGTGTTCTGGTCTTTTTATGTTTCATTATTAGGTTTGGCGGTATTTGACATTGATTTTCCTTGACTGAGTGATGAAATTCCTGTGCCTTGACTTCCATACTTATTATTCTCTTTTCTACTTTTTCCAATCTATTGTTAAAGCTTTCATCTGAATTTTTTGTTTGAATTCTTGACTTTTTCATCTCAATTTCTATTTTATTTTGGCTTTTTCCCAGATATTCTCTATATTAAATTCTATTTTCATGCCTTGAATATTTTCA
This sequence comes from Montemys delectorum, assembly GCA_019843815.1. Lineage (NCBI taxonomy): Eukaryota > Metazoa > Chordata > Mammalia > Rodentia > Muridae > Montemys > Montemys delectorum. Next base: position 24,411 of record JADRCD010214489.1, on the reverse strand, counting down.
TTATTTTGTTTAACTCTTTGTGTCTTCATGGTCTTTCTCCTACCATTTATTCCTATCTTATTTAAGCTTTTGATCATGCATATTATTGCTATTTGGAATTAATTTTCTTATATAACATCTAAGTCATTTTTGTCAAGGAACATCATTATCAGTGTACTAATTTTTGATGGAAACTTATTGTTTTGGCTATTTATGTTTGTATGTTTATATATGATTGTGGATATATTTCCATGGAATAAATTAATCATTGTAATAAACAATTTTGCATCCTGTAACTTTTTAAAGGTTCGAGAATTGTAAAATTAGTAGTATAATCAATGTAGACTATATTTAAAAAAGATTAGTGTTCATTCTAAGTTCAGAGAACTAGTTAGTTCAATTGTATACTAAAAAGAAGATGCAATTAGAAAGGACAGTATGTGGAAGACTTGTGTTAGAAGACAATCAGCAACTTGAGTCCTGGCTCTACTATTTGGGCACACTGATATCATTAGTGAAATTACTTAATTGCTCTGTGCCTCAGTTTCTCAGAGGAAAAAAATGAGATCAATTAAAAGCATGGAGCACATTCTGGTCACAATCTAGTCATCACAAAGCAGTATCTGTCATACAGTAAGAATTCAATCAAAATTTGTTAATTTTTTTTTCTCAAACCACCATTTGACCCAAAGCAGAGATTTTTGGGTTTTACTGGAATTTGCTTAGCTTAACTGAGCTATATGAAGTTACAAAAGACACAGACTCTAGACAGCAAAAAAAAAATTTCATTATTTGTATCCCTTTTTAAGCCATGAGACTTCTAAAGGATTGCAATTAAAAGAGATCCTACCTTCCCTTATGAATAAGAAGGGAAAACCTAATATAAACTATCACTTTCAAATGCCCATTTCTCCAAAATTGATTTTCTTTCCTGATTGAAAAGTCTAGAATTTGTCAGCCTTCAGGGGACTGTGGGAAAGGCCCATCTAGTTAATCAGTCACTTTCTGATTGATACTAGAGCATCAGCAGGAATGGTTATAGATCAAGGAACAAATGATCTGACGCTCAATTAATTATATGTCCTGGGTGTACATCCTGGAGGCTCTGTGCTGCGAGCAGTCTTCTAAATAAAAAATAAAGACATGCTCTTCCTCTAGGTTAGTTTGATTTTACTCTTACTTAATGTCATAAAGTCATTTGGGATTATAAGCATGTTTAGGACTCTCTCTCGCTCTCTCAAATTCTGGTGAAGAACTTGATATTGTAACCCACTGTATTCCTGTGCTTACTCTCTGAACTTACTAAAATGAGAGAAACATGGGCAGATGCTTAGCAGATAGATGAGTATAAAGTTACCTCCTTAAATCTATTATTTCATGAAATTTTACAATTTAATACTAATGCAAGGAAAAATTTCTATATTCATCCAAGAATTTTCTATTTAGTTTTTAATGGTAGAGTAATCATGCAAATCCATTCAAGGTTGGTTAGTCTATCTTAACTATTAGATTTCAGGTGTGAGGCAAATAATGTATCATGTGGGAGAGGTGTTAGGGAGTATTTAAAGGTTGGAGTGAGTTTTCAGAAAACTAGTCAAATTTTTTCATTATAGAGATAAGAGTATTGATACAGAGCAAAGCACATTTGCCTGATTAGCCAAGGGCAAAAAGATGGACAGTGATAGATAGTGCTCTGCAGTACCTCATCTTTATGACAAAGAGAAGAAGAGCAGATCTAAGATACAGAAGGGAAGGTTTCTCACTCCATTCCACGAGGCAGAGCAGCTCACAGATCAAAGCTGCTTTTGAAGCCAGGGATTGCTTCCTCTCAAATCAGATTCATGAGGTGCAAAGAATGACATGATGGAGCCAGCACAGCAGAAAATAACGCTAAAAAATATTCTTTTTTGAAATTATTTAGTCTTTGTTACAAACCCTCAAAGATTACCTACTGTATTTGTTATGTGTTTCTAATATGTCCCTGTCTGCTTCACTTTTATGAATGGCAAGTCATTTTAACTTTCAACATTATTCATTTGTTCTACCTAATTAAATCAAACTAATGAATGAACACCATATAATCAAATAGTATATCCATACTGAGAAATCAACAACTGCAAAGCATTAAAAAAGACAATTCAAAATTAGTTGATAAGTATAACTACTACATTGTTGAATGTCTAAAATCCATTTATATTTTGATGGATCACAAGATTTCTAGAACGGATGGTTGAATTTGCCTACTGTGCATGTAAGGCTCAAAAGAAACTACCTGAGGAAAAAAGATGGAAAGGGAGTTTCACATCATGGCATTTTTGTCTTCTCTACCTTCAGTTAGGATTTTCTTCCAAGAAGTCTCCCTGGGGTATATAAATCAATCCATGCTACCCTGTAATATATCCTAACCTGGCAAAATATCACAAGACTACAGAAGAATGCTTTTAGCAAAGGTCTCAACTTTGCCCCATGTCATCAATGAGATGTCAAGTTGAAAGGCTGGGAGTGTTTGAACCATTGCAGAAAGACCACAAGAGAGATGAAAAAGGCCAGAAAGTGGACAGTTTTAAATGAGAAGCTTATGGGATGAACACAAGTAGATCTTTTGGCTCCATGGGAACAGATTTGAGAGATAAATTTGGGAAATGGAAATATTTCAAGAAAAGAAATGATGCTGTATTACATCATGTCTTCCACACAATACTCTGAGATGGGAATCTCTGGTGAAGACTGGAAAGAAAATGAGAGAAAATGAATTAGGCAGAAAGAGAAGTAATGGCAGACACAGAAGCTCTGTCTACTCAATGGAGACCTCTGGGACTAAGATGGCCCTTCCCACTTGTTCCCCATCCAAGCATTAGGGTGAGCTTTGTCCCCAGCATCAAGCAATCACTCTGCAGTAGCTGGCCTTTAAAAATGGAGTGAATTCTTGAGGAAAAAAAAGTTTCTTCTAGCTACTCCCCTGTAGCCCTATAAGTGCCCATATTTCTGCAGCTAGGGGAGTGGGTACAGTGCTTAGAAAGGAATGTGTGAAAAGTATTACAGCACATTCTAGAGATCAGCCTTGTGATTTCAGATCTGGTCATTTCATACAATACATTAAACTTCTCTGGGAGCAGCAACTCAGGGAATCTAACTGTTCTCTTTCCTGCTTAAAATTAAAGGAGGATATTTCTTTAACAGAGGTTCAATATATGCTACTGATCGCTTCATATCATTTCCATTGATTCTCTTTCTTACAACCATCTATATGTCTACTACCCTTGGCTAATCCTCCCTTCAAGTCTGCTGGAGAGTCCCTAGCCTTCATTCCAGAGAGATCTGAGCAACCCTAGCTCTACTCTTCATCTGCAGTAGCTTTGCTTGTCTATTTACTGCCAAAATGTAGCAGAGAGAGAGAGAGAGAACCACAGAATATCAAGATAAATCACGTGGCTCCAAAACATGCTACCCACCCCTTCTCAACTGCAAGGACCAATTTCTTCAGGCAGGAGTGTGACTGCTCTGCTTCTCCTGTGGCTTCTGAGGATGAGAAGCCTGAAACTACCACACAGCAGTAATAGCCCAAAGACAAATGGGACTCTTGCTGTCTTCCAGACAAAGAATTTTTCTTTGGCATCTACAAGCATATTGACTAAAGAAATATATCCTTGGACTCAGTATTAGATGGAAACATAGCCAGTTCTATCACTTATTCCCAAGAGCAGTCAGGTATTCTTACGTACTAGGATATCTTATCATGTAATAATCATGAGTTTCATGTATGTGCTGCATCCTGAAGGATGTTGCCTCAGATATACACAGTCATCTCTCCAGCCCAGACTCTCTGCTATGTCCTCTAAAGGCCATTGGGTAAATCTCTCAGATGTACATTGTGATACTCTCATCTGAATAACATTCGATTATTTTTCACCAGCGTGGTTTTGATAATTGATAGAAATTTGTGCCATTTGAACCTTCCAGAACAATGTGAAGGCAGTTGGATTTCCCGATATTATGAAGCATGCCTCTGAGCCTCTCTGAGGCTTTGAGGCTAGGGCCCAAGCTGTGAAACTCAAGCCAAGTTGGAATTTTTTTCCTGTAAATATACAATATCAAATTCAGAACTCTGTGATATGAATGATTGAGACCCAAAGAACTGAGATGAGGGCATCTCACCTCAGAGCACTGAATTCTTCACCTCTAGATTCTACTAGGTGCTGTGGATGTTGTGACATCTCTCACAGTTACAGTGGTCTACTGTGTTTTCCCTAGTCTGCTGAGAGTCATTGTCACATTTCTATTGTTCTATCCCATAAGCATCATTCCATCTTACCAATCTCTCCCTGAGCCAGACTTATGTGTTGTTTCATGACCGAGTCATCTATTCAGTGTTGAAGTGCCTGCTGACAGATGTTGGCAGGATATGTTTCTTCTTCAGCATAGAATTTATTTTCTCTTTTAACAGATATATCACAGCTTCATTATACCTTGAAGTGTAGTCTCAGTCTAGTTACTGACCTGGTAATCAATGAACAAAAATAAGTATTTTAATTTAAACAATAACTCAAGCAGATTGTATATTCAAAGTCCACTTACATATTCCTAAGGAATTTCAGCCCCCATGTTCCAGAGTAAGCAATAATTTGTGTTTAGATATTTATACTCTTGTACAATGGTGCCATATAAATGAATTGTCCTTATGATACATTTACATGTTAGGTCTTCAGAAATATATTTTGAGTTCCAGGCCAGCCTTGGCTATACAGAGAAACAGAGAAACCCTGTCATGAAAAAAAATTCTGTGAGAAATATATTTTATTACTTTCTGTGCTGACACATGGATGTATATTAGTGTCTCTAAACTGCAGTTGAAGGAAAACTGCTTAGGAAAGATATTTGTGTGCTTTTTATTGTCTGGGCCATATTTACCCATGTCTATGATTCTAATATTGTAGGAGAAAGGAATAAAACTACACTTCTAAAGAAGTATATGAGTATAGAAAACCACTCAGTGCTGGCTTATCCTGGTACATCTCACCCCATCCTCCTAATCATTAATCAATAGCTTGATTTGGGCCAGAGTGAGAATATTTACATTTTCTAAATCAGAAACATTAGGATTCAAGGCTTCTGTTTTGGTTTGTTTGTTTGTTTTTGTGTTCCTGATTTATTTTTTAAGTTGAATGTTCAATGTTTCTAGAAAACAAGTAGGTAACTAAAGAATTACTTTAAGTCTTAGAGTATAGATACTAAATTGTACAAATCAGATTCTCTCTTTCTCTTTCTCTCTCTCCTCTCTCTCTCTCTCTCTCTCTCTCTCTCTCTCTCTCTCTCTCTCCGCATGTGTGTGTATATATATATATGTATATGTATATGTATATGTATATGTATATGTATATGTATATGTCTCTCTCCAGTTTGTGTGTAAGTGTGTGTGTGTGTGTGTGTGTGTGTGTGTGTTCAGTTTTTGTGGCTTGAAAATATCACATAAAACTGATAAAGATGAATCAAAGCATTATATTTCCCATTAGTAATAGCTCATTTTAGCTTATTCACTCTACAAAGAGAGCAAGGGGTAGAGGTACTGAGCACAAAATCAGTAGATTACATTTTAGGTTGATAGTGCAACTATTTCACACATCCTTCAAGATCATCCTCTAATAGGCTTGTGTGATTCTTTTCTGTTACTTTCCTGGGACTTTATTACCAATTTACCTTCAAATTAAGAAAGGGTTTTTATATATATCCTGGTACACCTCAATACTATCAACCTTCTTTGTCTGTAGTAGGTTCCCAGAATAGCCTGGTACATTATAAAGTAAAATATTCTGAACTTCAAATTTAATTATCAAAGAACTCAATTATTTATCATATCCCAGAATGCAATACCCTCACCAAAAATACTTGCTGTAGATATCTATATATAGAGAGAAATAGATTCTTTTTATTTTAATAATTTAATTAGATAATTTTCAATTGAAATAGTTAAGTAGACCATGAATTTTTATATGTGGTAATATATGTATTTTACCTGTGATAAATTAATGTTTCATCAACAGTGCTATGAACAGTCTTCATTTCCAATATGTATCAATGGCATTTCCTCCAACAGAGAATGTTTTTGATATATCCTGATGATCCAGTCTCAATAACCAGAAGTTCTACGATTACAAAATCAATACAAAGCCAGTTATATGGAGCTATGATGATTGCTTCTGCTCAAAGATGGTTAGAATTAAGTAAGGTGCCATTTGGATGCCCTTCTAGTCTACTTTCTGTTGCTGTGATAAAATATCCTAACGAAGGCAACCTAGGGGAGGATGTAGTTTATTTCCACCCACAGTTCCAGGTCATAGTTCATCACTGAGAGAAATCAAGCACAGCCTTAAAGGCAGACCTGCTTGCTATGGCACAAAATATTACCTCTGACCGAGGAACTGACTCATATCCAAACAAGGGCACCAGGAACTATCGTGGATGCTACTTGTTATCTAATTTGCAGATCTATGTCTAGCCAGCTTCCTTATACAGTTGATGATCACCTACTCAGGGACTGCTGTCCACAATGGGTTGTATCTTCCTACATAAATAGCAGTCAAGATAGTCTCTCACAGACATACCTACAGGCCAGTCTGAGCTAAGTAATTCCTCAAGGTTCTCCTCTCAGATAAAACTACCTACGATAGAGATTGATTACATCACATAAGCAGTTGTCTCAAGTTTAGATTAATAGCAAGAGGAGATGGAGATGTCTTGTAAAAATATTGCTGTGAAAAAAAAAAAACAAAAGTTCTTATTAACCTTCAAACAGCTGATTATTGTATCAAGATTACAGTAGTTAATTTATTTGTGTCTTTTTGTCTACTGTAAACAATGTACTAGACAGTAATTGACCATAGAGCAAAAAATAAATAAATAAAGGCTAATTTTAACATATATTGCAAAATAAGCACAGAATTTAGGCTGGATAGGTGCCACACTGAGTAAATGGATGTGATCAAACTTGCACAAGGACCTGCTCAACACTCAGCGAAGATATTGGTCTCTTCCAACACCGTGAATGCAGCTAAGCAGGCCTTTTAAGGACCTACCTACATTATCATGGACTCCTCACCCACAGAAAATGTAAAAGACAAAAGGACATGTTATCTGATGCCATTGAATGTTTTGGTGATTCGCCAAGTAACAGTTGAAGAGGAAAGCACAGTTCATCCAAAAGACACAAAGGAGTCAAGAGAATAAGAGGCATTCTACTGTACTCATACATCAGTGTTTTGCTCAGCCATCATCAGAGAAGCTTTCTCCTGCAGTAGATGGGAACAAATACAGAGATCCACACCTGAAAAATGGTGCAGAGAGTAAGAACCTAGTCCTAAATGGAATGTCTCTATCAAACTCCTGCCATCATGGTCCAAGGAATGCTGTGGACTTGTATGGACCAAGAAAACAAGGCCTTTTAAACACAGCAGGACTGATACACATGTGGACTCATAGAGATTGTGGTAGTATGCACATAGCCTCCATGTATCTGGGTCAGAAGGGGTCTGAATACTGAGGGAAGTAGATACAAAGCCATCCCGAACCCAAAAGCCATTTCCAATTAAAAAACACTTCTAAATGGAAAATTAGTTTTTTCCTTTGGAGTCTCTGGCAATACAAACTTCTCTTAAAGACAGGCCTCATGTCCATCAGCAAATGGCCAACAAAAAATGAACTCAGTAGTATCTTTGTCTTATAATGTCTTGTCTGAACTTTTTTTTAGACTTACAGGTCTTTTGCACATATATTAAGAAGCTCTCCAGTTTTACATATATACTATGGGATAAACATGTATATGAATGTATGAGTTTCAGCATCAATATCTATTTCTTGTGTTCTTTCTTTAGCTCCTTCTGTTCATTAGTTTTGTCTTACTCTGGTTTTGTTTTATTTTATTTTATTATTTTTTAGATACTTGTTTGTTTTTTAAAGAGAGACATAGAGGTTGTACATTCAGATGGCTGGGGAGGATCAAGGAGGAGCTAGGGGAGGAAAAAATAATCAGTATATTTTATAAATAAAATATTTTCTTTGTTGTTGTTGTTGTTGTTTGTTTGTTTGAGACAGGGTTTCTCTGTGTAGCCCTGGCTGTCCTGGAACTCACTCTGTAGACCAGCATGGCCTAGAACTCAGAAATCTGCTTGCCTCTGCCTCCCAAGTGCTGGGATTAAAGGCGTGTGCCACCGCCACCCGGCAATAAAATATATTTTCAATCATATGTAGAATACTGCAACATTCTTAAAGGAATAGGAATATTAAATGTGTGAGTCCTGCTAGGTTGCAGTGTACTGTCCCTGAGCATGATGAGCAATGGGCATTTAATTGCACATCTGCTCTTGCTCTAGAAGACCTGGAATGTGGTAGCTTATTCTTACCAATAAAGTATACCCAATTCCAATCTGTACAGGTTCCACTGGGTCTTCTCATATCCACTGGGAAAATCTTGCATGGAAGCCCAACAAAAACTCCTTAGTCACTGGAGCGATCTTCCTCTCTATTAATGCAAATCAGTCATTCTCAGACATGAGAAGGGAACTGACATCATGAAAGAAAAATATCAGGACAATAAAAAAATAGTCTCTGGAGAGTTCAGGATCACTGAAGATGAGAAAGAGATATTTTTAGGTACCAACATATCCCAAACAGTTTGTGTTTTTGCATGACACCACTAAAATAGAAGCACCAGAACTGAAAGGGACTGTTTGGGTTCTGAATGATGGTTGCTGATTTAAATTTTAAACCTAAGGAATGGAAAATGTGAGTATTGGGAAATATAGAAAAATGTTGGCAATGAAGGCTCAAAGAGTGAAGAGGGGGGATGAGAAGAGGATGAGGTAGGGGAAGAAGATGCTGGGTGAGGGTGGAGAAGAAGATGAGGTGAGGGAGGAGAAGAGGATGGGGTGGGGGAGGAGAAGAAGATGAAGTGGGGGAGGAGAGGATGCTGGGGTGGGGGAGGAGAAGAAGATGAAGTGGGGTAGGAGAAGAGGATGGGGTGGGAGAAGGAGAAGAAGATGAGGTGAGGGAAGACAACTCAATAAATGAACAAGAAAAACATGGAATTACTCTTGAACTACAAGTTCTCAAGGAGTCTGCAGAGATGGAAACATTCAAGTGAGAATATTCTAAAGCTTTCGAGATTAAAAAAATTACTTGTGAAGGAGTAAGAATCAGAGTAGAATCTTGGCTTCTCATCTACAGACTCTAGAGAAAAATAAGTGAATAAAAAAATTTAAAGTTATAAAGCAAAGTACGTTCAATCTAGAATACTCTAGCCAGCTAAATTGTCAATCTGAAGGGATGTAGGAGCAAGCACATTTTAAGGCATAAAAAAATAGTTTCAATGCAATCTCTCCTAGCACCTAATTGAGGAATTCATTGTAACAAAATATCTTCCTCTTTACCCAGCAGGAAAAAAAAAAAGGGTATCCAGGAAGTAGTTCTGTCCCAGGATAATGATGAAAGAATGTTCTAGATAATTATCTGTAGACTTACAACTCAATTTTCAAAGTCTAAGTGGCTTAGCCAGGAGATCTTCATGGCAAAAAGCAGGACCTGTAACAGATTGTGACTAAACAATTTTTTTGCCCAAATTTGATGTACTAAACAAAAATGTGGCAGTTAACATAAGAAAATAAAAAACTAAGAGAAAAGTGAACTTGCTTAAGACACTTTGACCTACTTGTGATAAAAACAAAAATGATTGTGTGTGCATGTTGACGTCAGAGGACAACTTCAAGTGTTGTTTCTCAGGCACTGTCAGCCTTTTTTATTTCCTCTTGTTTTCTTTCACTTTCATTTTTTTTTTATCTTTTGCTCTCCTTTGCCTTCTTTTCAATGGGATCCCTCATCATCCTGGAACTCACCAAGTGGCCAGGTTGGTTACCCAAGGGATCTGCTTGTCTCTGCCTTCCCCACTGCTGGAGTTATCAGAGTTCTATCGCAAACATTCATTCTGGGGATGAAACTCAGATCTTCCTCATACTTGGGTTAAGAAAGCATACTTGATTTTTCTGAATTCTAGGATTGTCCTTCTCTAGTGCCATAGACGATATAACGTCCCAAAGAAAATTTGTGATCAGAGCATGTCTACATGGTCATCACCAAGTAAACACTTCCCCATTAATCACCAGCTTTGAGAACCATTCTGCAAATAAAGCTGAAAGTGTTTAAAGCCATGAGACTGAGGAGAACTCTCAGCCACAATGACAATTTACTGACCAAAGATGAGACTTGAGAAATGGTGAAGAAGACGAGTGAGAGCAGGAAATGGGGTGAAGGCCAGGCAGTGGTGGTGCATGCCTTTAATCCCAGCACTTGGGAGGCAGAGGCAGGTGGATTTCTGAGTTCGAGGCCAGCCTGGTCTACAGAGTGAGCTCCAGGACAGCCAGGGCTACACAGAGAAACCCTGTCTCGAAAAAAAAAATTACATCATGAAATCTTTCAGGTTAGAAAAAATAAAAATATAGCTCTAGACATATTTAGGAATTAAAATACCAGTGCTATGAAACACTGGCAAAAGTAGAATGGGAAAAAATATATGATATGAAGAAGAAAGCCTTAATCTCCTACACAGAAGAATTTATATATACTGCCTTAATGATGTAACTCAAAGTGGAGTCTCAGTTTCTAGAGGAAGGGGGCCAGAGACTGTCTTTTAATCATGAGTTATTCTACAATACTTAGGATTTTTTAAAACGTGGATGGAGATAAAAATATACTAGTTTAAGCTTACCCGTATTGGAAGCATTTGGGACTGACAGAAAAGAATTAAATTTGAAATCTAAAGTATAAAATGGTGGGCAAAGTGCTACAGATTCTGTCATATATGTAAGTGCAGGTAAGCTTCTACTTGTATGCACATGCAAAGCCTGCAACAGAATGTAGAGTGCCTTCTCCTGCACTTGCCTCCACCTGCTGTCTTGTGACAGGGTCTTTTTCTAAATCTGAAGCTTGCTATTTCAACTAGGCTGGCTGGCCAGAGAGCTCTTGGGGTTCACTTGTTTCTTTCACCAGTGTGAGGATTAAAGGCAGGCACAGCCATGTGCTACTTTCTATAAGAGCCTGGGGATTCAATTACCCACTGTACCATCTCTCCAGCCCCATGACCAAGTCTTGATATAGGAGTAGTATGTCGATGCTTATTGTGCCATCTCTGCCTCATCAGGCTGGTTGGAAGAAACTAAATACAATGTTAATACATGTGAAAAGGAATTGGATATTCTTTCTATTTTGCTCATTTATTTTCTAATGAAGAATGGCCTCTAAATTAACTTCCAAATTTCAGATCACTTTAATTGAAATAACCGGATAATTCTCTAATAGAGTAAATAATTTTGTTGAGTAAAAATTATCACAACTGTATATCTAGCTTACTAAATTTAGAATAAAGGAGAATAAACATTGGGAGAGAAAGAGCCCATGGCTAAGTGATGGGTACATTACGAGCCTGGACTTTACCCTATGCAAATGTCCTGTGAAGGACAGGGCTTTCTGTTCTCTTGCTTTAGCAAGAGCAATTCCATTTCAACCATAGAGCTTTTCCTTTTTCTTAACCCATATGCTTTCCCTAAAAGCACATTTATCATCAAGCATCATTTACCGAAAACAGTGTTCTATATTCAAGAGCATATCAGTATGTATT
>JADRCD010214489.1:0-12373 GCA_019843815.1 Montemys delectorum | reverse complement strand
AGAAGGGAGATATCCGCCACACTGTGCATTTGAATGACCTTCGGAGCCTTATTTCCTGGTGTAGAGAGATAACACTTAATAAAGTCCAAGCCCTCTCAATTGTTTAACTTTTTGAAATCCGAATGTCATAGCTTTGAAGTATTTGAAATAAAAACTAGCTTTCCTAAGAATGTGGAAGCTTCAACTTGACTCTGCTTTTAAAGCTTTAAAAGAAAAATTCCAAAGACTTTCATTTGGGTATAGAATTCCTAGCTTTTTACTAATATGAATAGCAGAAATAAATTATCATTTTTACTACTGTAATATGAACTTCCGACAGGCTCCTTTGAAAACCTTTATTGAACATGCTTCTATGTTCTTCTTTAGCATTAGCCAGAACCAAGATTGATCATATTTTTAAGTTTAATTTTTATCTCATTTTTAATAAATAAAGGAAGTAAAGTTAAATTTGACTTTTAAAAATACCTCATCTAAACTGTTATCCAAATCATAATTCATATATGGTTTGTAACAGAAGTTTAATATAAAAGTTTCTACATGTGCAATTCTGCTCTTGAAGTCAAATATTATTACTATGGAACCCATTGGAAACTGACGTGAAGTTTCAGGTCAAATCTGTCCAGTGACATCATCCCTGTCAACCAGGAAGGACACACACGCTCTTAGAATTACCTATCTGTTCCAAATAGTGCCCCCTACCAGGTTACAGTTTACCTTTGTCCCAATAACTGGTCTCTTTTTTTCATGCACATTTGCCTAAACTGTCCCCTGTATCTCAGTTGAAACAAATGAGCTTTTTCTTTCTATTTTTGATCATTTAGTCAGTGACCCACTTCCTTTTCCACTGTGTGCCTGTTTTATGCTAAGCACTTGCCACCTTGTTAGACTGTTGTGGGAGAACAAAACTTAAACTGTAGTCAAGAGTGAAGTGAAGGGCACTCACGCTAATTAACCATGGAACCCAATGTCTCAGCTGTGATTCCTGAACTCAGCCCTTTTAATGCTGGCAGGTCCAAAATCCTACCCACCCACGGCCCAGTCCCTCCACACTTAGATCTAGACAGCTTTCTGGCAGACTTTGCCATTCTCCGGGACTTGACATTTGGCTGTTATCTGCTGTTAGTCCCTGTCTTGATCACAGAGGCAGACTCTATGAATATTTCTGATTTCTTGGATGTGCTAATTCCCATTCTGTCCATCTAATCGACAAGCAATTAAACCAGCTTCCATCTGATGGGCATCTTGCCCTTTGCCTCCTTCCCCACAGCCTTTGCTCAACTCACTTTCCTTTCATCTCTTTTCTAGACAAAATTAAATCCTAAACATTCCTGCTAACTTGTTTCTCTTATCAACAAATAACAATCCTATAGTTCCATTAAAAACCTTGCTACAATCTACATTGAGAATAAATAAATCCTAGTGTAAAATTCTCTTCACAATGCTCAAGTGAATATATGATTGAAACCGAAGCACTACTGGCATTAACAGTGGAGTGTTTCCAGTACTTTAGAAGTCACCCACATGTCCACTTCAAATCATTTTCTTCTGCACTTCTCCAGAAGTATATTCAGTCCTGATTGCTAACAATATACAGTCACTTCCTGATTTACATACCACATGCAAATAGAAGCACAGTAGATATATCGTTTACCTACCTTCTAATGTTCAGCATCAAATCTGAGGGATGTGTTGATGTATTTGCAAGTGGGTAGAGACCACTCGATTCTATTGCTATTGAAGATTTGACTGGCTAAGTATGGCACAATTTATCTACTGTTATACTGGTTAATATTTGGCTTGTTTCCAGCTTGGTTTGCTAAGGATAAATGCTGCTACTAGCAGTCATACCCAAAATCCTGGTGAATCTGTCCATTACTATATGTTGGATAGCGATTAGATATGATTATTTTTCAAAGGCTATCTCTATACTTAATTATGGATGACAAAAATATCCAAATATTCATATCCATCAAATACAAGAATACTCATCTACATGCAGACACTTGGTCTTTTCAGAATTTTAAATTGCAGCTACTACTATCAACGTGAAACAGTTCCAACTGATCCTCTTCCTTGTCAACATTTAACATTTGAGTTTTGCACTTATGGAGTCCCTAAGTGATACAGAGTGTCACAGGACCAGAGCCTAGGTGTTCTGGTCTCCCTCTTTTCTATGAGGTCATCAATAGTCTGTCATGTAGGATCTACTGTGATGGCTTAACCCAATTCTAGCTACTTCCCCCAAAAACCAACTTCTAAGTGCTAAAGTTGGATTAAGTTGCCGCCCTTTCAGGATCTCACAATGAGGATCACACTTCAGCATGCATTTTGAAGAGAATGACCAAAGTTGAACCCCAGCACACTCCTCTCTTCAAATATCTAGATTGTTTCAGGACTGAGCTGGACAAGAAGTGTTCATTAGATCAGGGTGAGAATCTTCACATTATTCCAGATAGAGATCAGTAATAAATTACACTGAGGGTTTTTGCTGTAATTTTTTAGAGGTGATCAAACTATAGGGAATTTCTAATGTTTAAAAAACTAAAATGAAAAGAATGAGTGGATACAGCAAATTTGGAGTTATTGAAACAGAAAGCAAAGTTGGTATTTGCTTGAACACTTGTGTGCACATATTCCTAAACATGCTTTTAAAGTATTCTAGGATCACAGGTTTATATATATCAGTTATCCATGTGTCACATGCATTCATATTATATTTATTCATGCATGTGTAGCATTCATTACACTTACATGTAGAATACTACAATATTGACTATGGTACATGGTGATATAATTTTGTTATTAATACAATTTTTTAGTTTTTGGTAATTTTTTTAGTAATTGGCAAATCATTTGCTTACATCTTGGGGAGAAGCATCACAAAATCTTTTATAAATGCCATATTGGTACATGTAGGCTATAAGAACTATTATATCAAAACTCCATAAGTTGGGTAGCTCATAAATGAGAGTAACTACTCACAAGTCCAGCAGGTGTCATGCCAAAGATTAAGACACCTCAGCTTTAGTGCCTGTGAGGGCCTATTTCTGAATCATAGATGTCACTTTTTGTTTCCTTAAATGTGGAAGAAGTGACAATTGTCCCTCTGGTCTCTTTTACAAGGAAAGTAGTCTCACTCTTGAAAGCTCAGTTCTCAGGAACCAATAGTCTCCCAAAGGCTTCAGCTCTTGATATTGTCATATTTAAAAGTTATGAACCTAACATGTGACCTTGGGGGTAGTGTAAGCATTGGAAACATAGCAATGAAGTAGTATATTTCTATGAGAAAGCTAACATCGCAAATGTACTCACTGGGTCCTCAGGATATTATCATGTTCAAAGTTTTAATTTTAACATTAGGAAGATCAAATGTTTTGTTGTCCTCTATGTGGAGAATCAGACACAGTCACATTTTAGTCCCTCCCTCCCTCTCATTTCTCTTTTTTCTTCTCTCTGTATATATGCATACACACATGCATGTGAGCATGCTCATAGGCAAGTGGGGAGAGTGACCTTAGTCTTCTCTAAGAGTTTTTACTTCTTCCTTGGCTATTACTTACTCTAAAAGTCTGTGTGTGCTCAGATTTTATTTTGTTTTGACATTTCAAAGTAGACTTATCAAGTCCTGGTAAAATTATGTGTTTTTTGCCTCTACCTTTTATTTAGATTTTTGTCCTCACATGCCCAGACATTTAAATATTTCATTCTGTCAGTTTTATTGCACCTTTGGGCTAATTGTTTAATGTCAACATGCATCTTACTTTGGAGTTGAATTTGTTTTCATGTATTTCATGTAACAATGACAGAAAGCCTTTATAGAGGCATGTAGTTGCTGTTGTATCACAGGGATAGTACTAGTTTTCCTTTATTGATGGATATTAATGTGTGTGCTAGGACGCTCTGCTACTCTTCCCCATTATGAATCCTTAGTGTATCTCACATATGACTGACTATCTTTCTACCAACATTTCTCCTGTTATGAGTTGTAGTGTCCCAGGGAATTCTTTAATATGCTGTTGTTACATATGGGGAATGATATCAGTATTGACTTAATCTGCCAATGTCAATCACACTAAGCAGTAGGCAATGGCAGGCAAGAATTATGGGGGTAACTTTACTGAAAGACTAAAAATCAAGCTGATTAATACATTTCAAAGACTTAACAGTAATTACATATGAAATTACTGATGAAAAATCAACTTTGATTTCATTTTCTAAATCTTTTAAAAGGAAAAATCTGTTTTTTCTTTTAAATTTCCTAAAGCCTAACTATTATGCTTAGATAATGATCAAGGGTTTTTTTTAAAATGACATATTTTTAAAACCTATGACATAGGGCTTACAGTGTAGAATGCTCTGGTACATACATCTGTCTGAAAGTGATACAGCAACCCTTGATGAAGAGCTTAGCTACTGTGTACTTTTCTTTAAGAGTTAGACTCTGTTTTTCCTAGATAATAAAAAAACAAAGTCAATCAAGAATTAAATGCTAATAAGAAGAGTTGAGTCAACCAGGAATGAAAGATGTGATTTTATAAAGATGTTCCTCCTCCCTCAGAGTAAGATATTTCTGCTTCCTCTGAATCTCAATTCTCTTTTAATCAATTGAAAAATCAACATGTTATTTATGTGGTCAGGGATGACCTATAATTGCTGTTATTATCATATAAAATACATCAAAACCCCTGATTTCCAATCTGCTTCTCTTACATCTATATTAGTATGGCTGCATATACCTTAGCTATGACTGAATTATGTTAATGAGGAGTATACATCTAAAATTATCTCCATTGATAATAATATTTATTCATTCATATCGCTTCAGAAAAACACTCATTTTTCTCATGGAGTAATAATGTCAAGCAAATATATTTTCCATCTTGTTTAACAAAGTCAGGAATTATGAAAAAAATAAAAGAGAAAAATTGTCCCCAGGTGGTTTTACGTGCAAGTATTTCCAACTAACTTTTAGAAATAACCACTCTTCATATAATTTATCGATATTCTTTGTAAAGGATCTGTTTTGTTACCCCAGACAAAATAATACATAGTGCTTGTCAAAAATGAATATTTTTATTTTTTATTAGATATTTTATTTATTTACATTTCAAATGTTATCCCCTTTTTTGGTTTCCCCTCCAGAAACCCCCTATCCCATCTCTGCTACCCCTGCTTCTATGAGAGTGCTCCCTGACCCACCCAACCACTCCTGCCTCCCAGCCCTGGCATTCCCCTACACTTGGGCATCAAGCCTTCACAGGACCAAGGGCCTCTCCTCCCATTGATGTCCAACAAGGCTATCATCCTCTGTTACATATGCAGCTGGGTCCCTCCATGTGTACTCCTTGGTTGGCGGTTTAGTTCCTGGGAGCTCTGGTGGTGGGGGTCTGGTTGGTTCATATTGTTGTTCTTCCTATGGGGTTGCAAACCCCTTCAGCTCCTTCAGTCTTTTCTCTAACTCCCCCATTGGGAGACCCCATGCTCAGTCCAAAGGTTGGCTACAAGCTTCCGCCTCTGTATTTGTCAGTCTCTGGCAAAGCCTCTCAGGAGACAGCTATATGAGGTTCCTGTACTGTACTTCTTGGCATCTGCAATAGTGTCTGGATTTGGTGTCTGTATATAGGATGGATCCCCAGGTGGGGAAGTCTCTGAATGGCCTTTCCTTCAGACTCTGCTCATTTTCAAATGCATATAAGTTTTTCTTTCACTATTGTTTGAGTATTGAGGAGCCGCACCTCAATAACCTATTTCCTTTCAATTCAGAAGTTAATACTTTCTTTTTGATCTGTTTAGTACTTATTCTGGAAATCTCAACATAGATAATTACCATAAAGATATTATATGGTAACTCTTACTCAGAACAATAAAACAATTTCACTCAAGCCATTTCTTTAAACCTCAGATATACCTATGTAAATTAGCATTTTATTCTTATCTTCCAATTACAAATCATGTTCAGTGTTGAATATCCTTACTGTGAAAGTATTAGCTCTCATGTTTCTTTGTCCTATCTCACACCATCCTAATGTAATTACTCATCTTCTGGAAAATATTATGGATGTTTTGCCTGTCCTTGGTCTCAGTGTTTGTCTGTAATACCCTCATAGTGTCTATTCTTGAAGGAAATTTTAGAAGAGATGACTACAGCTACAATGTTCTTGTAATTCCTTGCTATTTGAAATCCCACTTTAGGGAAAGTATTATTTACAATCTAGCAGTCATTTTTAAATAGTGCCTATAAGGCATATGATTACTTTTGTTTCTAGGTCTTCTATAATTCCAACATTTTATTCTTAGATTGAATTTAGTTTGTTGTAGAATTGGTAGTTTTCACAAATTCTGGAAAGTTGGTAAAGTTTTATTTTTTTTTCATATAGTGCTTTGTTGTGAGCTTCAGATAGTAGAATGCTTGCCTAAATCCAGCACAACCTGAGTTTAAGTTATAACACCATGTAAACTGTGCATTATAGGAGTCACACACCTATAACCTAGTGCTAGGGACATAGAGGAAAGAGTATCAGAAGTTCAAAGCCATCCTCAACTGCACAGTGATTGAGGATTGGCTATGTATAATACCTACAATCCTGTATTATGGTCTTGATGTCACTCTTTGGGTAACTGGGTTACCCCAAATAATGATCATTGATATAATTGCCTATCTTATTCAAATCTCACCTAGGTTTCCTTGCTGTAGATTATTGAGTCCTTTAAAGTGCAAGTTTTACTGACCATGAAGGAACACATAGATCCTCTGGACATATTCCAGAGTTAGTAATACCCTTTGTGTATAGATCTTTGCTTATTTGTTTACTTCTGAATATACATAATAATATACTCCACTCCCCTCTATAAACAATGTATTATATTTTAAAGTATTTTTGACATAGCTTATAAAATATCATTATATGTTTTATATAGAAAGGGAATCTCTGTACATTTGGTCTATGATGTCATCAAGAGCAGCACTTATATGATATGCTTCTACTGTCAAAAACTTAGTCACTGTGTCACTGCCTTTCACATCAACCTGTAGAGATAATCTTCACTAGCTGAGCTCTGGTGTGGTGCTCTGAATCTTTGTTTCATCATGGAAATATGAAAATCTAAGACTTCGGATTATGAGAGTCAAGTGCTAGGGATAAGGTTAGAAAGAGAGTGGAGGATGGATTTGGAACTTGTCAAGCTGACTGCTTGTTCCCTTTGAGTGGCTCCATTTTCTTCTGTCATGTATACTATTGTTTCATGTTGTTACAATAATCATTGCCATTAAATGTGTAATCATCTATGGCTTCATAAGAAGATGCCTATTCATATCAATTTGCTTCATTTTTATCATAATGGCTCATTTTTTCATAGTAATTAAAGTAGAAAAGATGAGTTCATAGAGGTAGATTATATTGTAGTCCTATGGAGAAATTGTTTTATATCATTCTTGTCTAGATCATAGTAACAGCTACAGTAATAATGGTATTAAGAATTTAAATAGTAATAATGTGTAGGTGTCAAACCCTGTTCTGTTTTCCATATATCAAATTATATAATCATCAGAACAACTTTAGTGATAAGGACCACTCCCATCACCATGTAAATTGGCAAAGGATCCCAGAGATGCTTAAGTTATGTTCCCAAGTTCATGTAGGTAGTGATTGATGAATGAAAAACAGCAGCAAATGCATTTCTATTATCTCAAAACACCCAGAGAGAACATTTTGACAACAAACAAACAAAAATGGTCGCACTCTTGCATTTCAAAGAACATTTACTTCTCATGACCATCTATATTTTCTATTTCTACATCAACTGCAGATGAACTATTAACTTGAAAATTGGTTGCTCCAGGGCTCTATTTAGACTTTTAATAGAAGATATAACAGGAGGACATAAGGCCTAAGTTAAGATTGATAGAATTACTGAGAGACGTGAAAAACCAGAGAAATGGGATATATCCCTATACCCTATATATAATTAAATAATTAATTAAATGTATTAAGGAAAATGCAGTGTCAATTTGCTCTAATTGAGAAAAATTTGAGGGAAATGATTGGAATCAGACATAAATGAAGAAAGCATGGTCTTCATAATTTGCAGGAGACTTGTTTGGTCACCAAGGACCCTTTGTTAATGAGCTCAAACTTGGTTAATATCGCTGAGAGGTGGATAGAGAGAATGAATCTACAGTTGATTGATTAATGAGCACTGCCTAAATGTAGAACGCTCCCTGGTGCTCAACAGCACAGAGAAATTCTCCTCTCACCTCCACATGTTGAACAGAAATTAATAATATTTCCAGCTTCTGGCTATTATAAATAAGGCTGCTATGAACATAGTGGAGCATGTGTCCTTATTACATGTTGGAGCATCTTTTGAGTATATTCCCAGGAGCGGTATAGCTAGGTCATCAGGTAGTACTGTGTCCAATTTTCTGACACCAAACTGAGTTCCAGAGTGGTTGTATCAGCTTGCAATCCCACCAACAATGGAGGAGTGTTTCTCTTTGTCTATATCCTTGCCAGCATCTGCTGTCACCTGAGTATTTGATCTTAGCCTTCTGACTGGTGTGAGGTTGTTTTGATTTGCATTTGATTTGATCTCAGGGTGGTTTTGATTTGCATTTCCCTGATGACTAAGGATGTTGAACATTTCTTTAAGTGCTTTAAGCTGGAAAGAACCCAGATGTCCTTCAGTAGAGGAATGGATACAGAAAACGTGGTACATTTACACAACAGAGTACTACTCAGCTATTAAAAACAATGAATTTATGGCATTCTTAGGCAAATGGATGGAACTAGAAAATATCATCCTAAGTGAGGTAACCCAATCACAAAAGAACACACATGGTATGCACTCACTGATAAGTGGATGTTAGCCCCGAAGCTCCAAATACCCAAAATACAATTCACAGACTACATGAAACTCAAGAAGGAAGACCAAAGTATGGGTACTTTGGTCTTTCATGAAGACATGAAAATATTGTGAAACAGAGACTGAAGGAAAGGCCCACCTGGGATCCATCCCATATACAGTCACCAAATGCAGACAATATTTTGGATGCCAAGAAGTGCATGCTGACAACAGCCTGATATAGCTGTCAATTGAGAGGCTCTGCCAGAGCCTGACAAATACAGAGGCAGATGCTCCAAGCCAACCATTGGACTGAGCATGGGATGCCCAATGGAGGAGTTATAAAAAGGACTGAAGGAGCTGAAGGGGTTTGCAGCCCCACAGCAAGAAAAACAATATGAACTAACCAATACCCCCAGAGCTCCCAGAGACTAAACCACCAACCAAGGAGTATACATGGAGGGACCCCTGGCTCTAGCTACATATGTAGCAGAGGATGGTCTTGTCAGGCATCAATGGGAGGAGAGTCCCTCTGTTCTGTGAAGGTTTTATACCCCAGTGTAGGGGAATTCAAGGGCAGGGAGGCAGGAATGGGTGGGTGGGTAGATGAGTGAGTGGGTGAGTAGATGGGTGGATGAGAGGGGAAACACCCTCATAGAAACAGAAGGAGGTGGGATCAGATGGGGGATTCTGGGGGGGAAACCAAGAAAGGGAATATTTGAAATGTAAATAAAGGAAATATCCAATAAAAAGAATGACAATAAATAAATAAATAAATAAATAAATAAATATCTAAGGATGGTAGTGTTACATGTTTTTGGATCATTTCTCATTTCTAGTTAATGGATCTCCCAGACAAAAGCCAGGTGCATTCTGATTTTTTTTAAGAAACAAATATTGTTGTTTTGATATTGACTTGATATTTTCATAGCTTAAGTTATATCAGGAAATTCTTTTTAATAAAAGAAACAAACATTTTGGATATTCAAGCATTTATCTTCAACTCTTGAGCAGAAAGAAACAGAAAGGTCATTTAAATAATTTTCTCTGGGGTGGTAACACACCATTTTAACCACAGCAGACCACTTGAAAAATGTGGTAGTCATTAAATCTTTCCCCAACTTCAGCTTTACAGGCAAGTTGAACTAAGGATTATGTCAAGGAAAATTTTAAAGTGTAATATTATCATTGAAGCAAGAGTCTATGCTTGTCTTATCATTTGCAAGTCAAATTTCAGTTTCCATGTGTAAGATAGTCTGAGGTAGATGTAATTAATTCATCTAAATGTCCATCATTGTGCAATTATTTACTTAAAATAATTCTACCAGCACCAAAATTTTTCAAAATGGATAGGATCAACTTTGTATAATTCAGTGGCTGAACTTTAAAATTGTCTTTTGCTCTCTACTAGTCAGAACTAATACTATTCACTATTGGCCAAAATTATAAAATCCCTTGGCTTGAATGAGTATTTGCTTGATCTGATGAAATACTATTATTGCCAAATTGAGTAGAGTGCCAATAATTATATCATTTAGAAATGTAGTTATAGAATAACAAAATTTCAGAATGGACATACACATTGACCTTTATATATTTTCTGAATTACTTTTATTTTTAGTATTGAGCAGCTCTATTTACAGTCCTTACTTAAAGCAGAAAGTGACTCCTTAACTTTCAGTGTCAAAGTTAAACAAAGAAGCATATTCTCATGCTACAGCTGAATTTTGTTCTCTTTTCCAAAAACATTTACCAAAGCTACCAAGTCACTACCAAACCATAAAGACAGGCCATTTTCCAAAAATCCAGAACAAAACAGAAATAGGGATCTAGGGAGGTACTGTTATCATTGCAAATATTGTTGTTTAAAAAAAAAAAAAAGTAAAAAAAAAAAAAAAACCCATTCATATCAGGAATCTATTAGGTTCTTTCCTATTCTAGCAGAAGTAATAAAAATACATGAGGCTGGAATTAACATTAAAATTCTCGTTTGCCACAGGACATTGGAATGCAAAGGGAGGAAGTGGAGACATAGAAACAGAGGAGTTTGTGTTAGAATCTACTCCCCAGACAGAGGGGTTAGGGCACATCTTTTAAGACAGACTCATTGAAATTCTACATTTGCCTCTAAACCAATGGACTATATTCATCTAGAAATATCATATGACTCACAGACCCTGTGATACTAATTTTTTTAATTATTCTGAATATCTATTCAGAAAATCAGGAGATCAGGGCCATCTAGGGAGTTACAGGGTAGAAGGTCTTCTCCAAAGAGAACTGATTTTGGTTGAAGGAAAGGGAACAATGTAGAGTGATGAGATCAGACTTTCAGTGCAGATAGGGTGAGGCATTGACTGTCTCCAGATGGAACGGAGTGATATGGAGGGAGGGAGCTTCAGCAGGAGGACTCAGAAGGATGCTTCTTAGACACAGGCTCACAAGTTTAGCTCTTGACCCCTATCCTTATCCAAAGCTAAAAGAAGAAAGTAAATATTTACTTTTAAACTTTACACAGTTTGGGGGCATATTATAACAGTATTCTATAGTGTTACTTTTCTGAACCTTTGCATTATAGTTTTATGAGTTCATGTTGTTTGGAAAAGTGTATGAATGTAGCTGTAACCAGCAGCATCAACAAAAACAACAGGCGGTGATCTCTGTTGTCCTCTACAAAGAAAGGGTGAATTTAACCTCTTATTGGTGATCTTGAGCCAGCAGTTTTCAACCTGTGGGTTGCAACCCAGTTGGAGGTAGAATGACCCTATCACAGGAGTCACCCAAGACCATCAGAAAACAAGATGTTTACATTAAAATTCACACCAGAAGAAAAGTTACAGTTACGAAGTAGAAACAAAATAATTTCATAGTTTGGGCTCAGCACATGGAGAACTGTGTTACAGGGTGGATCACAGCATTAGGAAGGATGAGAACCACTGGCTTAGGCTATTATTATAGATGGGACCACTATTTAAGTGAACCTCAGCTCCCTGTTTAGATATTTAGGTCAAAAGCAACTCAGTCTATACTAATTGTTTTATTTAAGCAGAGATCTAATGTGAAAGATTATTTGAGTAGTATTGTTAGAAAACAGAGAGCAATATCTTGGCGCTATGGTGCATTATGGAAGCCTGTTCCATCGGGTTAGGGCTTTGGTGGATGTCCACCTAAGACAGAGGCAGGCACCAAGTGGCTGTGTTTTTGAAAAAACACATAAAGAGCCCAGTTTGTAGCATTCAAGCTAGCTGCACATGACCTTAAGGACGGGTAATGACATCTGCCAGAAATAACAAAAAAACAGGTTATTTCTGAAGAAGCACGGAAAAAATCCCTGTGCAAAACTTTGCCAATTGATACGGACTTGACCCTGCTTTTATATAATAAATAAGGGCAAGATGTAGGGTTCCTCCTTCCTGCCTCAACTCTGCCACATCAGAGCTTACAACCGGAGACTGTCAGCTCATGCCTGTTGTGCCTAAAACAAAAGCCCACTACACTGAGTTCTGCCTTTGAAGATTCTGAAGGAAGGTAC
>JADRCD010214487.1:1515-28048 GCA_019843815.1 Montemys delectorum | reverse complement strand
TATGTTTCTTTTCATTGATGGGGGGGGAGGGAGGGAGGGCGGGTGAGCGAGCGCACCACGTGTGTATGTGGTACACTCAGAGGGCATCAGATTCTGTGGAATTGGAGTTATAGGTGGTTGGGAGCCATCTGACATGGGTGCTGCCAGCAATGGCTCATCTTTCTAGTTCCTACTGTCTTTTTTTGTTTGTTTGTTTGTTTTCGAGACAGGGTTTCTCTGTGTAGCCCTGGCTGTCCCGGAACTCACTCTGTAGACCAGGCTGGCCTCGAACTCAGAAATCTGCCTGCCTCTGCCTCCCAAGTGCTGGGATCAAAGGCGTGCGCTACCACTGCCCAGCTCCTACTGTCTTTCAAAAAAAACAATATTGCCGGGCAGTGGTGGTGCACATCTTTAACCCCAGCACTTGGGAGGCAGAGGCAGGCGGAATTTGTGTTCGAGGCCAGCCTGGTCTACAGAGTGAGTTCCAGGACAGCCAGGGCTGTACAACAAAGAACAACAACAACAAAAACAAAAAACAAAAAAATAAATTATTGCTTGCTCCCCTCCTCCCGCCCTGCCGTGTGTGTGTGTGTGTGTGTGTGTGTGTGTGTGTGTGTGTGTGTGTATTAGTGAATGGTACTGGTGGGTGTGCAGGCATATTGGGAAGGCAGGAAACCATTAATGAGTTACAGGCTGCTGTACAGTGAAGGAAGGAGCTAGCTGTTGAGAGGATGGTCTACCAGTAGGAAGAAAAAGGAGGAGCTAAGAAGAATCTTGCAAGTTTGTTCCACGCCCAGTACATATAAACCCGATGAGGTAGCGCATACTCCGTCAGTCGGAGCTCACGGTAGAATTAGAAGTGAGGGGTCATCTTTAGCTTCATACCTGTTTGAAGCCAGCCTGGGCTACATGAAGCTTTGTCTCAAATAAATAAATGTAATTAAAGTATCAGGTGAAACCATACTGGAGTTCAAGGATACAGGAGCCTAAGAGGAGTCCAGGCTGGCTGCTGGTGTGTTCTGGTCCCTCAACCACTCTGACCGTTCTGTTAGCAATGGGAAGGGACCTGGGGACTCTAGTCTATTTCATGATGCTCGGGGCTTTCCCAGAATCCTATGGTTAATCCTAAATGCCACCTGGGAGCCAGAAACAGAACTCAGTTTAGCTGTGATCACCAGAAAACAAGCCTCAGGACATCAGATGCGTAGTCCAGTCTCACACAGCAATTAAAATTGTATCTACTCTGGGGCTAGGGTTTCTGTGGCCACTTCCTGATGTCTCTGAGGCCACCTGTGCCCTGTGTCCTGTTTAAGATCTCCAGCCCCTTCCGGAGCCCTGAGAGCCCCATAGCCTTACAGTGGGAGAGGGTGTGGGTCATAGGAAACACTGGCTGGTATTTGACCGGATACCTTTCTATCATCCACAGGCCAAGCTTCCTAATCTAAAGGAGGTTGATGTTCGCTACACGGAAGCCTGGTGAAGCCCCCTGTGTGCACAGGATGGCATCGCACAAAACAAAACAAAAAAGAAACAAACAAACAAACAAAAAGACTCTTGACTAATAGCCGTAGAGCAGTGGGCCCCGGGGTGGTCCCAGCACCTGGCTGTGGGATAGATGGGGGAGTCTGGGGGGGGGCGGGGGGGGGGGTGGGGAATCCTCAGCACGCCCAGCCCCCGCCTAATCTTAGAGCTTCATATTGGAACCTTTGACCTTGATCAAAAGCGGCCTTGGTGGCAACAAGAAGAGGAACAGCGGGTAGGGAGGGCAGGGGAGGGGTGGGCGGGGATCCCTGTGTGGATTTTCTTTGCCGTTTATTATGTGATACTGTCTGTGGGGGCATTCATCCAGCCTGATGCTGTCCACTCGGGCCAGAAGGAGGAGGCTTTCTTCCTGGAGGTGCACCGAGCGAGCAGAGATCTCGCCCCTACCATTGGGACAGGAATACCCAATCATGTCACCCCATCGTCCTGTGTCCCCACCATCGCTATGCAAAGTGGTTCTTGTTGTACATAAGATTTAAATAACGCACCTATTTAAGAAACGTTGACAAATTGCGGGTCTGGGACCCGCTCTTATTTATGAAGTCTTTGACCGGCCCTCCCTCCTCACCTGCTCCCACTTGCCTGCCCTCCCCACCTCCCCTGTGGCGTGTAGTACTGTCTGGACCAGTCAGCTGTCGGGTTAGTGCTAGTGGTTCTGGTTTTTGGTTTTTTTTTTTTGTTTTTTGTTTCTTGTTTTTTGTTTTTTTTAAGGAACAAACAACAACGGGGGAAAAAAAGACCTTTGGAAACTTAATTGCTTTTTTCTTACCTGACTCTGTATGCTAATGCTCTCCTGGTCAGTCAGTCTGCCCACTCGCTACTCTGTATTATTTCCAGATGTCTCCAGCTTCCTCGTGGGTGGGGACCAAGGTGGGAGGGAAGAGGAGGAAAGAGATAGGTTCTTCATATTGTAGCTCAAACTTCCACTCCTCTGCTTCTGTGACTCTGGAAGGGCCCTGACCTTCCCTCCCTGTATACCCCATAGGAGAGTTGGTCCTCCAAGGTCCTGCTGTCATCCCTCACCCCCTTTCAGGCTGTCCCTGTCCCTTACTGAGACTTGCAACCTGTGGCCTCCCCACCCTGTGGTTCACTAACGCATGCCCCACGCCCACTTCTTTGCATGGTCTCTTGGGAAAGAAGAGCTATGTCACCCAGCCAGCCCGACCCGACCCGACTGTCCACACCTCCCCTCCAGCGACGTGGTCACTGCGGCATCCCCCCTCCCCCTTGTGTCCTGAGGCAGACCCACCTCATTTCTTTTTACAAACAGTTGGCTTTTTCTTACCAAGCCCTCACTGTACAGAAACAACCCTTTGACAATTTTTTTGGGGGTCCCCCTCTCTTTCCCCAACTCCAGCCCCTTTTATGTTGGTTTAGCACAAATCTTCCCCGCCCCCTTCCCTGGCATCTCCAAACCAGACCCACCAGTCAATGTTAATTGTTTTATATCTATTTAATCTTATTCGATGGAGACCATGCTTCGGTTGTTTTATACTTTGCCAGGTAGACTTTATTAGCCACCCCCAACTATGCCCTCATTTTTTTTAAAAAAAGGAAAAAAAAAAACATACAAAAAAAAAAGAAAAAACAAACACAGAGACTTTGGGTTGAGTCTCGGTCTTAATTCCCTTTCTGTGGCAGGGTTTCTTCCGTGCGTGTGCCTGTGTGTGTGTGTGTGGAGTGAGTTTTGGTTTGTGTTTATTGTTTCTCCGTTGATTTCTGTTGTTGCTTTCTTCCGACCCTGACCCCGGTTTCCGTACTTCACAGCACCCCGGTGCAGAGAGAAGCAGAAGCAGAAAAAATAATAAAATAAAGTAAAAAAAAAAATAAAATAAAATAAAAAAGAAAAAGAAAAAAAAAGGAAAAATTTTAAAAAGGGGGAAAAAAAACCGAAGAACTAAGACATGCCACCCCCACCCCACCCCCACTCCCACCCCGCAATGTTGCTTTTCTTGATGGTTAATAATAAATACTGTCACGTAGCTGTGTACAAAGAGATGTGAAATACTTTCAGGCAAAAATAAACTGTAAGTGACTCATGAAAGTTGGCCTTGCTGTGTGGTTGGTGGGGGTGGGGGGGGAGGCAGAGGGAGGAGTGGGAGGACGTCCCATGCAGGGAGAGGACCAGAACACACCTGAGGACTGGCTTCTCACTCTGGGTGCTTGACCATGGTGCCTGAGCCTGTCACCCAGGGCTGCCCTATCGCACTCATTGTGAGATCTGAAAAAAACTGATCCCCTAGCCTGCACCTGCTAGTAGCACTCTCACCCGCTGTGACAACAGCCCTACCACGAGACTTTCTGTCAGGACAATGTCACTGCCCTCTGTGATATTGGAAACACCCAAGGCCCTGTTCAGAAGGTCACAGTGGGCCCTAGCCTAGCACCTGGCCATCCATTGCTGCATCCGAGGTATGTGACCAAGAGATCACCAAGCATGATGGTAACACACCTGTAATCCCAGCTCTTAAGGCCGAAGCAGGAAGGTCTGGAGTTCAAGGCTAGTCTAGGCTACGTAGACCTGTGGCAAAGCTAGAGCAAGGTGGGAGAGGTCAGAAAGCTTAGCAGGTAACGTGCTTGGTACACAAGCATCATTAGGACCTGAATTGGATCCCCAACTTCCACATACAAAGCCAAGCACTATCACATACATACACTTGTAATCCCAATTCTTCGCATGATGAAGACAGATCTGTGGCGCTTGCAGGCTGCCCAGCCTAGTGGAATAGGTAAATTCCATGTTGAGACCCTGTTTCAAAAACTTAAGTTTTGGAGGATAAATGGGGACTTGATGTTGTCCTTCAGTCTCCATATGCGTACACACAGACGTGCCAGAGAAATAATTTCCATCCTTTTCCAAACTGTTGGTCTTCTGTGGATGTCCCCACTGTCCTGAGTTAAGCTGGTGTATCTATCATGTGCCCCTGTCCCTTCCCTCTGCCCTCCTAGACAACCTGATGTTCTATGTGGCAGCTCTAGTCAGGCCCAAGACTGGAGTATCCTGGCTACCTCACACACAACTGGGTGGCCTCTCCTGGGTGGCTTCTGTCCCATGAGTAGAAAGGCCAGGGGCTAGCCACCGAGCTGAGGCCACACAGTGTATGTGTTGTGGGGACAGAGAAGTATGAGCTGCTTCCATGGAGCAAGACAGGGCTGGGCAAGGGGAGACAATCAAAAGGTGGCTCAGCGGTTAGGAGCACTGACTGCTCTTCCAGAGGTCCTGAGTTCAATTCCCAGCAACCACATGGTGGCTCACAACCACCTATAATGGGATCTGACACCCTCTTCTGGTGTGCCTGAAGACAGCAACAGTGTACTCACATACATTAAAAATAAATAAATCTTTTTTAAAAAAAAAAAAAGTTTCTTTAGAAAGAAAAAAAAATTGTGCTCTCAAGAGCTGGATCGCTGGCTAACCTCCACATCTCAGTAGCCCACCATGGGCCCTTGGGGGCATGCCTGTGTGTGACGTTTCACATTCTTCTTTTTTTTTTTTTTTTTTTAAAGATGTATTTATTTTATTTATTTGAGTACACTGTTACTGTCTTCAAACACACCAGAAGAGGGCATTAGATCTCATTATAGATGGTTGTGAGCCACCATGTGGTTGCTGGGATTGAACTCAGGACCTCTGGAAGAGCAGTCAGTGCTCTTAACTGCTGAGCCATCTCTCCAGCCCCACATTCTTCTATCTAGGCCTAGGCAAGGTGGGAGGAATGGATGGCCAGATCGTAGACTGCTCGGCTAAGAGAGTGGAATCATGTTGGGAGCAGGGGAGCAGGCGAGAGGGAGAGCCCCTTCCAGGGCAATCTAAGAAATGCCACCCAAGAGATGTGCTGTCACCGGTCCAGGTGGTGCCTGGCCACGCTGGAAGGTCCGGGCCAGCTAGCAGGCGCTCAGCAATGATGGGAGGGGGAGCTAAGAAAACTCGGCCTCAGCAAGTGGAAGGTCAGAGTGGACAAGCCGTCTTTGCAGGCTTGTCTGCTGAAACTAAACAAATAGGCACACTGTGGCCGGGCAGCTCTGTCCTGGAGAACTGTAGAACTGAGATCACGCCTCCAATGCCCAAGCAAGGTTTACAGAGCATGACTTAATGGCAAAGCGCGTCCACCAGCAGTAAACACCATGGGGCAGATAGACAATGGGGCCAGCCAAATGTCTAGCTAACTCGGAATACACACACACACAATAGTGTATTCACGTCCAGTTCTACGGAGCAAGAAAGTCATCCAATACAGTGGCATAAATAACTGGGGAGAGATCATGCCCAGAGAAGGGAGCCAGGCATACTGGAACGGCTGTGTGGTTCACTTCTTGAGCAGGTGCAAGCCTTCCTTTGTAATGGCAGAGATCTCCATGGTGTTATGTTGGAGGGGCTTGTTACAGACACAGAGGGGACAAGAGGAGACCTGAGGACTCTCTGTGTGATACGGATAGATACTCAAGCTGTCCACTGCAAACTAGTGTCGTGTATCACATCACATAACAACTTTTAAGTTAACAGCAGAAGTAAGCAACCAAATGTCTATAGACCAGGGCTAGAGGTGTAGCTTAATAATAAAGCACTTGCCTAGGGTATAGGAGACCCATATAGATGATGGGATATTTGGTCAAAAGGGAAAGAAGGAAGCTGTCAAGTTGGCTCAGCAGTTAAAGGTGCTTGCTGCAACGACTGAAGATCTGAATTCTATCCCTGGAACCTGCATGGAAGATAGAACCAGCTCCCACAAGTTGTCCTTTGACCTCTACCCATGTGCCTTGGCATATGTACGCACATACAAATAAATAAAGTAATAGTTTAAAAAAAAAAAAGAAAGAAATACTGGAATATCCTAGAACATAAACCATATACCTCCAAAACCATGACTCGCAGGGGAAGATGTCAGACACAAAAGCCCAGGTAGGATTCTATTTATAGGAAGTGTCCAGAATCAGCAAGCACAGAGGACTGGAAAGCCACCTGATGTTTGTCCGGGTTTGGGTAGATGGACTGTCGGCTGATGGGTACAGGGGTTCCTCTTGCGGATAGCAGGATTCTGAAGTTAGATACAGAGAAGTTTCATGGAATGGTGCCAGCTCTGTGTGCCACCGGAAAGTGCACTGTAAGGTTTACTAAGAGGTTGGAGCGGCAGCTCGGCAGCTAAGCACGTTTGCTGCTCTTGCAGAAGACTAGAGTTTAGTTCCCAGCATCCTGTTGATTGGCTTGCAGCCACCCATAACTTCATTGGTGGTGGGGGAGGAGGGTGCTGGAATCTGACGCCCCCTTCTGGCCTCTCAGGGCGTTGCACTTATTTGCACATACACACATCCCTACGGATAATTAAAATGAATTTGTAATGTTTATTGCTGTCACAGGTGTTTACAGCTCAATTAAAAAAAAAAAAAAACGCCCACCACCAACAACAAATTTTGCGTCAAGCATGTTGGCTTGTACCTGCAGCTTCAACCAAGTCAGAATGGCCTTGAGCTCAGAACTGGCCTGGCTCTCCTCCTGACATCCTTCAGTGTTGAGGTTATTGACTTGTTCCCCAACCCTAAATACAAAACAGTTCAGCTGATTGAGGGCAGAAGTCGAGGGACAGTAATGTGGGGATTTTGTTTTGCATTTTAGTGTTGTTTGAGACAGAATCTTACAGAATAGTCCTGGGTGACCTGGACATCGCTATGCAGACCAGATTGGCCTTGAATCTGCAGCAATCCTCCTGCCTCAGTCTCCTGGGTACTGAGATTGCAGGTGTGCACCACCCTGTCCTACCAAACAAGAATATTTTAAGGGACAGGGCAAATGGCTCTAGTCAGCCCTGTCATGACACCCTACGAGAGCCCTGGCAGTCCTTGCCAAGTCGCCTCTGAATTGTTGGGTCCGTAGACTCTCTACTGCCACCTGCTGGGAAATGATAACAAAGGTTGGACTCTGCTCTGTAAAAGGACTGACTCCCTTTGCAAAGCACAACCCCCCTGGATGTTCATGGTCAGGGTATGCAGCTTTGGGTCACTTCTCAGAACTGATGGTGGCATTCTTCTCTGACCCTACTCTAATTCCAGCTGAGAGGACGTAGGCCTCTATAGCCTTGCTGAGAGGACGTAGGCCTCTATAGCCTTGCTGAGAGGACGTAGGCCTCTATAGCCTTGCTGAGAGGACGTAGGCCTCTATAGCCTTGCTGAGGTCCATCTATGAACTGTACTACGGTGCTGGCAGTTAGAGCCACAGACTCTGAAGGCTCTGCATGCTTGCTTACCAAGGCTTCCAGATGATTCCTGGATGTGTCATTTCCCTGGCAGATGCTGCTCTTGAGGCCGGCTGCACACTGAAGTCTCCTACGGGGCTGTGGACCCACGAGAGACTAGGCTCCCTCGGAGAATGAGGCGGCTACTCTGGGATGGGGCCTGGTAATGCAAGGTCTAGAAGCTTCTCAGATGGTTCTGCTGTACAGCCAGGGTTCAGATCACCGCTTTCAAAGTTCTGCTAGGGTGCAGGGCCTAGGACCAACAGTGGTACCTCTGTGATGCGGGCAGTGTCTTGGGCTCACCCTAAATGCCTGCCGTAATCTATTTGACTGAGGCCCTTGGGTGACCTCTGATTAGCCTCCTTGGAGAAACCTCAACCGGGAGATGCTACAGCCTTTGTGGAGTGGGCTATGACATCAGCAGGACGTCCTATTTGGAAGTCAAGAATTTGGGACCCGTATGGCAGAGTGCTGAACCTGGGTTTGGGTGAAAGCAGTGGTCAAGAGGCTGCCCAGGCCCCAGGAGCTGCGTGACTACATGGTGTCCCTGAGACCTGTTAACAGAGACATGCTTTCTATACAAGGGCCCATGTGGTATCAAGATGGTGAGGCTAGAATGGAAGGGACACCTCCCAGTGACAGACCCCCTGGGCTGCGTGAGAGTTTTTGTTTGTTGTTTGTCTGGTTTGAGACAGGGTCTCTCTACTCAGCCCTGGCTTATCCTGGAACTCGCTGTGTAGACCAGGCTGGCCTCAAACTCACAGAAATCGGCCTGCTTCTGCCTCTCAGGTGCTGGGATTAAAGGAGTGCCCCACCACACCCTGCCTGCCCTTGGCTGTTTTTAATGCTTTCAATGTAACAAAAAGGACGGCCCAGCTCCACACAGTTGGCCTGCCTCCCCTCATTTGTATGGAGGAGAAGGGCTGAGGATCCAGAAGGAAACTGGGATGTCCTAGGGAACAGAAGGCCTTCAATGTGGTCATTGCCTTCCATACACACCCTGGCTGCTGGTGAGCTGTTAGGTGGGCTGTGAGGTCATTGACCAAGGAAGCTGAGGATTGCCCTAAGCCCAAAGCTAGATAGGGCTACATAGCAAGACTCTCAGAAGCACTGTTACCAGTGCTTATTTTGGGAAGCAAAAAGGAAACAGGTAGAATTGACTTGGGATCATTTTAAGACAATGGTTTCTTATGTAGTCCAAGGTAGCCTTGAACTCAAGATGTTCCTGCCTCAGTGTTCCAGTATGCTGATGTATACCTCTGTCTTGGTTACTGTTTTATTACTGTGAAGAAACAATCCTAACCAAGACAACTGGGTTTTTTTTTTAAAGATTTATTTATTTTTATTTTATGTGCATTTGATGTTTTTGCCTGCATTCATCCGTGAAACAGGAGTTCCAGACAGTTGTGAGCTGCCATGTGGGTGCTGTGGAACTTGGGTTCTCTGGAAGAGCAGCAAGTGCTCCCAACCACTGAGCCACCTTGCCAGCCCCTCAAGGAAACTCTTATAAAGGAAAACATTTAATTGGGACTGGCGTATCTTCATGGTGGGAAGCATGGTACTGTGCAGGCAGACATGGTGCTGGAGAAGCCAAGAGTTCTACATCTTGATTTGAAGGCAGCCAGGAGGAGACAGGAATTCCCATACCAGGCACATAGGAGACCTTAAAGCCCACCCTCATGGTGACACATTTCCTCCAATGAGGCCACACCTCATAACAGTGGCACTTCCCATGAGCCAAACCTTCAAGTACATGAATCTATGGGGAGCCAAACCTATCAAACCACCATGCCCGGCTAGAATTGATTTTAATAATGTGTTTTCCTTACCCACAAGCATTATCCTTTCAACATGTAACCAATGTAAAAATAGCAATGAAGCATTTTGCATACTGTTACTTCCCATAAGAGGTTTCAAAACACCGTGGTGTAGGATGAGAGTGCACCTAAGTTTGGCTATCTACCTTTTAAGGGCTCAGCAGACGTAGTACAGCTGGTTCTAGGACTTCTGAAAAGCAGGAGTCCAGGAAGTGACTCTGGGAAGCAGAGACCTTCAGTGGCTGGAGACTGAGACACGAGAGTTGAGCCATGGAGAATTGGCATGCAGATAAATGGACTATATGCAGCTTGCCTTAGTGTTCCAGTATGTCTCACACTCCAGAGAAAACTCCTGACAGGACTCCTGAGACTGATGGCAGGCTGCCTGGCAGAGTTCAGGTTCACAGGCCTAGCCCAAGGCCTCCCTCCAGAGCAAGCATCTCTGTTTTAGTTGGAAGAGAATGCCCCTCATCTTTTTAAATTCACAGACAGTTTCCAGCCCACCCACACACACCCCGACCTCCCTCTGCCAGGATACTGACATCCACAGGATGCTCAGGTCTCTCAGAACGTGGTTGCGTGTTTTCAGATGACCCACGTGCATCCTGCCATGTGCTCAAGGCAGCAGCGCAGAGTGGCTTATAATGCAAGGTACAACGTAATGGCAATGGTTATATTTTATGTTAGAGGGCTTAAAATGTGGGTCATGACCCCTCAGGAGTCAAATGACCCTTTCACAGGGGTCACCTAAGACCCTCAGAAGACAGATGTTGGCATTATGATTCATAACTAGCAAAATTACAGTTATAAGGTATGGTTGGGGATTGCCATCATATGTGGGACTATATGAACAGGTTGCATAGCAAGGTTGAGAATCACTGGCTTAGGAAAAAAAGTGCATACGTTCATGTTTGGTTCAGACTCAGTCTCCTCACCCTCACCCCTAATTTTCCCTTTAACAAGGTCTCCTGTAGCCCAGGCTAGCCTATGACTCTCCATATAGCCAAGGATGGACTTGAATTTCTCATCCCATTGTTGCACCTCCCGAGTTGCTGGGGTTGCAGCCATACGCCACCATGACTGGCTTTATTGGTAAGGACCCCAAGGCTTTGTATACACTAGGCACAGCTGGTTGAATCCAAAGAATGAGGCAGTCACAGATATGACAGCCTACTGTGTGTCCAATAGGAGGGAGAAACAGATCTGACTATACATTTGCGTGGCAAAACTGAATGGATACTGGGTGAGTGGGGTATGCTGGCTTGAGGGGCGATAGAGTGGAGTCAGTGACTCAGGTGTGTGAGCATCTAATAGACAGGATTGGAGGGTGAGGCTGGGGTTTGGGGAAAATGCAGGAGCTTAATTATTTGAGCATGCTGGGCAAGCTGTCTAGTGCTGAGCCACACCCCAACCCTAAACTGGAGTGTTTTGTTGTTGCTGTTGCTGCTGCTGCTGTTGTTGTTGTTGTTGTTGTTGTTGTTGTTCTACCTTGCACTTTGAACAATTAGGTGTGTCCCTGGGGCAGTCAAATAAGAGATTCCTCAGAATTCTGATGGTCCTGCCCTGTGGTCACTATAGGGGGCAGCCTCTCTTTGTTGGGCACAGTCTCACATTCGCACAATTTGATGATTCCATGCATGTGACTTCTAGGACAGAGAACCGGGAGCATGGGAGACGGGGCTGGGGGGAGGGGCACAAGTGCTGACGCAAACAGGTTTCATTCGAGACAATGAAGACATCTGAGATTGACTGTGGTGTCTATGTGACTCTGAGACACTGTGAACATTAGCGTGTGGACCATATGTGTACGTGGCTGATCTGTGTCTGAACTGAGTCTCAAGGTTGTGTAAGGATGTATGGGCGGAGGGGGGCGGGGCTCAGGGCGAAGCCCTTGCTTAACATGCAGGAGACCCTGGATCCCATCCCCACCCAGCACCACACACAGAAAGTGTGATTTAAATTCATTTTATTCTATTCATTTATTGGAGGTCAAAGAAGAGCTTGTGGGAACGAGTTCTTCTCTCTTTCCACCATGTGGCACCTGGGGATTGAGCTTAAAATGTCAGGCCTGGGGTCAAATGTCCTTACCCACTGAACCATCCTACCAGTGTGTGTGTGTGTGTGTGTGTGTGTGTGTGTGTATGTGTGTGTGTGTGCATGTGTGTGTGTGTGTGTGTGTGTGTGTGTTGCGAGAGCTCGCACACATAGCTATTGTACACAAGGCACCCTGAGGACTCAAGAATGTATAAAACAAGTGCCATCCGTGACCTCAAGCCACACCCAGTCTGAGGGAGGAGGCAGCCATTGTAATCACGCAGCCAGGAGGAGAGTGGATAAAAAGCACAGGACCTCCGAGAGGAGCCCAGAAGGGAGCCGGGAATGACTCCCCAGAGTGGAGATGAACTGCTCTTCCAGGCCGAGGGAAGAGCATGTAGGGACACCCTTAGGCAGGGCCAGTCTTTTGGGAAGGGCTGGAGAAGCAGGAGGGAAACCTCTGGATCTGCACAGCAGAAGGGGGGCTAAGGCTTCTTGAGTCTTTATCCCCGAACAATGAACTGGGGTCGCGTACAGAGTGGGGCGCTACATGATAAGCTGGGAATTGTTTGCCCTCCTGGCACCTCCTCCTTCCCCGTTCTCATTAAGCGCACATGCGCTCTGGGAGGGGGCTTGTGATAAATGGAGCAGGAAGCAGGGTCTGTGGAGCAAGCAGCCAGCTGAGGGCACTTCGAGGACAAAGTGGGGGCTGGCAAAATGAGGACAGGCAGCAAGGCCCACCGGGATGCTCGCACCTGTCGAGGGCCGCTGGCATCCCTGCGTCCCCTAATGGGACAGATCAGAGGGCAAGGCCAGCGGCTTCAGCACTCTGGGGTCCCAGCTGCTGCAGATCAGGGCTGAGGCTGGGCTGAGCTGGCCGCTGGGGGCGGGAGGCCGCATTCCCAACCTGGGCCCCTGACGTCAATGTTACCATGGAGACCCAGCTTCCCTTACAGGAGGCAGCTGCTGCAGAGCGTTCTCCCCACCCCCCACCACACACACACACACACACACACACACACACACACACACACACACACGCATATCAGGTTGGGAAGGCTGAGGAGAGCAGAAAGAGTAGGCTGAGCCTGGAGCCCAGCCCTGCCAGGAGTCAGGGTGCTAGGACCAGGAGGGGCTCCCTGCCTGCCCACCCTTGGGTCTCAGATGTGGCTGCTTTCTTGCATTGGCTTCCGAGGTAGAAGGATGGGAAACTCTGTGAGACAGGAACCTGGATCCCACACTTTGGGATCCAGAAACTGTCATCGTAAGACTCCACAGGGCAGAAACTCAGTATCCTTGCAGTAGCTGGGTATCCTGCAGAACTCCTCCTTCAAAAGGGACCAACGGAGGGCAAAGAACACCAGTTCTGGGCTAGGGCTATAGCTCAGTTGGTAGAATGCTTGCCTCTCGTTCACGAAGCCCTGGGTTCATTCCCAAGTATCAAATAGAACTGGGTGAAGTGATCTATACTGAAACCAGGCACTTGGAGGATGGAGGCAAAGGGTGGATCAGAAGTTCTCCTTTACTTAGTGAGTTAGAGGCTAGCCTGGGCTACAGAGACCTTGTCTCAAAGAGAAAAGGAAAGGGTGCAAGAGGGAGGCAGTAGAAGAGGTTTCTGCCTGCCTGCCCTCCTCCCTCACTAGACCTAGGCGAGGCTCCTCCACTGAGTGAAGTTAAGTGTTGAGCATTGCCCTGCCCCTCTTTTGAGGGCTCCACAAATGTCTCTGTGGGCCATGCTTGGATCAGAAAACAGCAGCCAGCTGATGAAAAGAGTGGGAGAGGACAGGGTCAGGGCTCAGCTACCTCTTGCTGGTTGCTTCTGAAGGGGAATGATTCGAGGAGGGCCCTAAAGAGTTTCCAGGTTGTAGACACTAAGCGTGAGCGGAGGCCCCCAGGCAGCAGTTCTGCCACGTCTTTCTTTCTGATCTCCCTTTGGTGTTTCCAGACAGGGTTTCTCAGTGTAGCCCCGGCTATCCTGGAACTTGCTCTGCAGACCAGGCTGGCCTCGAACTCACAGAGATCTTCCTGTCTCTGCTACCACCCAGCTTTCTTTCTAATTTCTTAATGACTGCTGAAGAAGGCTTCTACCTCAGGCCAGTTCCTCACTCCTTCCAGGCCCTGCTCTCTGATTCTTCCCCAGCACGGGTGTGAGGGTGGATAAAGAACACTCTCTCATTCCCGTTGCTGTCCCCCTGGGCCCTGGTTGGTCATTGTGGCTTTTTTTTTTTTTTTTTTTTTTTTTAATAGATGCTGTTCCAGTGCTGGCGGAGCTGTGAGCTTTGACAATCTCTGGAACAGAGACAAGGTAAGAGTTGGGTCTCCCACCCCAATCCTCCACTGTGAGCATTCTCCAAACTCCTGCAGTGTCTCCAGGGTCTCCCTCCCCTTTTGAGTGGGATCTGCTTCTGCTGTGGTGTGACTCCCCACAGCTACGAGCTCTCTAGTTCCCTGAATGTGGGCGGTTTGGCCACAGCTACCTCTCCCTCCTCAGGATCCGCTTAACACATTGCTTTTCCCTGGTTAGGCAGGGACAGCCTGGCAGGAGTTCACTTCCACCTCTTGAAGGCACAGTGTCTGTGCATATCCTTAAAAAAAAAAAAATCTTCGGATGAGCAGATAAACATCTGAAGGCACTAACTATTTCCCCAGGGTATCAAGACCTGACACTAGCCCCAAACTAGCTCTGGTCTCTGGCAGCTTGGGAAAGGCCCCCAAACATTTTAAATTACCTGAGCAAGAGATGGGTCACATTGTCTGTGTTTCTGTTGCACGTGGTTAGCAAGCACTGGACAATGACATGGCTCACTGGCTGAGGGAGCTTGCCACTAACCCTGACAATTTGAGTTGAATCTCCAGGAACCACAAAGTAGAGGGAGAGAACCAATTCCCATAAGTTGTCCTTTGACCTTCACATGTGTGCTATGGAGTGTGCACACCCTGCCTCCATGCACTGCTAAATGTAATAAAAATGTGTATGCCCGGGCTGGAGAGATGGCTCAGCGGTTAAGAGCACTGATTGCTCTTCCAAAGGTCCTGAGTTCAAATCCCAGCAACCACATGGTGGCTCACAACCATCCGGGATGGGATCTAACGCCCTCTTCTGGAGTGTCTTCAGACAGCTACAGTGTATTTACATACATAAAATAATAAATAAAATGTGTATATCATGAATGCGTCATCTTAACCTTCTTGTGTGTGCCACGTTGCTGGAGATGGAGCCTGGGGCCTTGTACATGCCACACACCCTGAGCTCCACCCCTAGTCCCTGTTTGAATCATTTTTTTTTCTACACATTGGTCACTAACTCTTTACTTTGATCTCCTCTCTCAGTGCTTGACAATTTCTTTCTGATGTGTGTCTCTATCTGCTCCATTTAGCTACTTTGTGGATCTTGGATAAGTGGATTCAAATGATGTATGTCTTTTATGTCTGGCTTAATCTCACTGACTATGTCTCCCCAGGGTCATCCTCGTTGTAGCATGGGTCGGCACTGCTGTCCTTTTTGTGGCTGTATAATATTCCATGGAATATTCTATTACATGTATAGAGATACATGTTCCACTCTAGAATTGTTTATTGTGTTTTGTGTAGACACAAGTAATTTTGTGTGTGTGTGTGTGTGTGTGTGTGTGTGTGTGTGTGTGCAGGCACACGTGTGCCACAGTGTACAAGTGGAGAGTAGAGGACAATATCTGGGAGTTGGTTCTCTTCTACCGTGGGACTCCCAGGGATTAAGCCCACGTTGTAAGCTCATCATAAGCACCCTGATGTGCTGAGCCATCTCACAGGCCTACACCCCACATTGTACTCATGTGTTCATCCATCATCAGTGTTTGGAGACCTTCACATTGGTTTATTTCTCCTCCCTTGTTCTTTCTCATTTTTATATTTTGAAGTCAGGACCACCTGTGATCATTGCCTGGTAACTCTTTAATTGTCTGTTTTATAGAAACTGGCTTTTAAAGTGTCCCTAAGAATGTAAATAGTGGACTCACTGTGACTGAGGAACTAGCACATGCCTAGCAGACATGAGGCCCTGGGTTCCGCTCACAGGACTGTTTAAAAAGCAAACCCCCTAGCTGGGCAGGCTACACAGAGAAACCCTCAGTCAAAACCAAACCAAACCAAAAACAGCACAACAAACAAGAAAAAAAAAAGAAAGGAAGAAAGAAAGAAAGAAAGAAAGAAAGAAAGAAGAAAGACACTTGCTAGTTATGCTCCGTGTGATTTTGTTTGCTTTTTTCTTTGTTTTTGTTTTTTGTTCTTTTGTTTGTTTGTTTGTTTGTTTGTTTCAAGACAGGGTTTCTCTGTATAGCTCTGGCTGTCCTGGAACTTACTTTGTAGACCAGGCTGGCCTCAAACTCAGAAATCCACCTGCCTCTTCCTCCCAAGTGCTAGGAATAAAGGTGCATGCCTTTAATTAATTAATTAATTAATTTATTTATTCAGTGTGTGTGTATGCACACAGGAGTGCACGTATCTGTGTGTGTGTGTGTGTGTGTGTGTGTGTGTGTGTGCACCCACCTGCACGAGTGACTTGAGTGCATAGAGGCTAGAGGACAATTTGTAGGAGTTCAGTTTTTTTTTTTTCCTACCATGTGGGTCCCAAGAACTGAACTCAGGTTGTCAGGCTTGACCGCAGGCCCCTTTACCCCACTGAGCCATCTCATAGCTCTTCACGTAAAGTTCTAATCTATGCAGAGCAAGATTACCTTCCTCAAATATTTTCATCTCCTTGATCAAAAGATGGTTTCTCTTGCTGTGGTAGCATTAAACTCACAAGTAAATCAAGAGGAAGGTAGCAAGCCCTCCCCAGGCCCCCGTCATCTATGCGTGCATTAAAACCTTTCTTTCACCACCGTGTATATACCACATGTGTGTGACCTCCACAGGTAGATTTATACAGCTATACTGCTACACAAATGGTGCAAAAAAAAAAAAAAAAGACCCCAAACTCAGAGCCTTGAACCTGTGGTTTTCAGCCCTGTCTGGGAAATAGAATCCCACCCCCAGTGTCGTTGTCTGCCCCCCAACCCCTCAGCCTTCCTAGATCAAGAGTTGGGGAGGGACTTGCAGGCACGTCCCAGTCTCTGCTGCCCCCTGGTGGCGCGATTAGTAACAGTCTTAGCAGGTCAGCCAGTGTCCAGTGCTGGTGGTGAGGGGAGAACCCTGGAGGGCTCCACCCTTCCTTCCCTGCCCCTTCCTTTCCTGGATACTCTACACAACTCTACGTTGACTTTAGCAAAAAGAAATCACAGCACAAGACCATAACAAACGGAGACACTGCACCTGTGCCTTGGTTTCCCCAATCTGACCACTGTGCCTTTGGGTGTGGTCCTGAGAATTCTGTGGCGTATATGCTGTACTCTAAGCATTCCTGGCACCTGTGCCTGGGTTGTTCTCTGCCAAGGGACCCCCTACCCCCTTGCCAGGTGGGACAGATGCGTCTCCAGACAGGCAGATGTCTCTTAGGCATAGAGCTGGTGTGTAAGACATGGGCTGCCCATTTCATTTAATTGCAGATAAATGACTCATGTCTTTTTGTGTCGCTGTGTCCCAAAGATCGTGTGTTTTTACGGGCTGGGTCTAGAAAGCCTACCTAGGGGGTCACAGTCACCCCCGATTGACAGCTAGTGCCCCAGTGAGTTTTGGAATACCTGTTTAGAAGGTGTACCAGACCGACCCGGCGGAGCAGAGACCACAGACAGGGAAATGAAAGTTAGGGCGGAACTTGATGGGGCCTGGAGGGGGTGGGGCATTGCCTCAGGATGCTGTGTGGTACTGCCCAGCAGTGGAGAAAGTCATGCCACACGGTCTAAGTGTCCTGTGGTGACAGCTTTTAGGATTAGACCAGGAAAGGGAGACCTCCATTTAATTTTTTTAAAAGATTTATTAATTGATTATGTATATAACATTCTGCCTGCATGTATGCCTGCAGGCCAGAAGAGGGCACCAATCTTACTACAGATGGTTGTGAGCCACCATGTGGTTGTTGGGGATTGAACTCAGGACCTCTGGAAGAACAGCCAGTGCTCCTAACCTATGAGCCATCTCTCCGGCCTGACCTCCAATTATTTTAGCACTCAGGGGTGCTGCTGGATCCCAGACAGTTTGGGGTTCATCACAAGCAGGGCTACAGTTCCCCTATGCTTTTCCCTAGAGAGTACCCATGACCCGAGGGCCACTAGTTCATATTCAAGAAGTAGAAAGAGGCCCAGAGAGGAGCAATAACTAGCCCAGAGCCACACAGCTGACAGGGTAGTGAGGCAGAACTGAGCTTCAGGCTTTCAGGCTAGGACTTTCCTCTGGGGCAGAGCTCAGGAGAATTCTCCATTTCTGGAAAGTTCTCTGGGAGTCTCCAGAATTTTCCAAAGGATCCTGAAAGCAGGATGCACACTAACATGAAGCCCTCCGGAGTCAAGATGTGTTTCAGGACTGCTCTGTGGAGTGGCATGATCCCCTTCTTCTCAGCCTCACCTAGCATGACAGTGTAGTTCTCTGTCTGATGGAGAGAGACAGTGTGGGGTGACATGGGGACTTGGAATCTTGTCAGTTCCCAGTTCTTGGTTAGCAATTTTATTTTATTTATTTATTTATTTATTTTGGTTTTTCGAGACAGGGTTTCTCTGTATAGCCCTGGCTGTCCTAGAGCTCATTTTATAGACCAGGCTGGCCTCAAACTCAGAAATCCGCCTGCCTCTGCCTCCCAAGTGCTGGGATTAAAGGCATGCACCACTGCTGCCCGGCAGTTAG
Organism: Montemys delectorum; assembly: GCA_019843815.1. Lineage (NCBI taxonomy): Eukaryota > Metazoa > Chordata > Mammalia > Rodentia > Muridae > Montemys > Montemys delectorum. Next base: position 9,696 of record JADRCD010214487.1, on the reverse strand, counting down.
AAATTTTTTTATGTGATTCATTGCCTGGTATCTACCCTGACATAGACTAGGGCCCAGTGGGAAGACCTGTGTGGCCAAAGGCCTGGAGGCTAAAGGCCCTTTCAAACATGCAGAGCCCTGAGGGATCGGCAGGGTGTATGGAGTGGTAGAAAGATAGAACCGAGGTGTTGCATGACCAGGGTTGGCCAGCAGGCGCTAGAAGCCATGGAAGATTCCAGATGACAGAATATAACTTGACATCAATTCTGAAAGCCTTCCCAGGATATCGTGCCCAGTTCCTAGAGGATGCAGGGCTATGCACTGGGAGGGTCAAGGCCAAGGTGACTAGAGTGTCAGGGAGCTCACTAGCCACCCAGTGAGGAGTAGATCTTATCACAGGGCCCAGAGTGTACCTCGAATGATCTCCAGATGGCTGAGAGTCGCTAGAATGTCCCTGTTGATGTTTGTTAGCTTTGGACAGAGCATGCCTATCTCTTAGGTGGGCCCTTCGAGGACGAATGGACTTTCCCTACACAGGGGACCTGAGGCATAATCTCTCAAGAACATTTTGAGAACATTGGGACCCATTCCCCATAACAGATACCCAAAACTTGAATGTTCAGGTCCCTTATCTACAAGGGCGCATGTCTGCATGCATTGTTCACACTTCCCCTGTGTGCAGTAAACCATCTCTGGTTTCTGTAGAAGACCTAGGGTGGTAGCAGCACGATGCAAATAAAGTGTCTCTCTGTGTTAGGGTGTGTGTGTGTGTGTGTGTGTGTGTGTGTGTGCGCGTGTGTGTATGTGTGTGCACATGCGCGTACACACTCATACAGGGGCCAGGGGAGGGCATCAGCTGTCCTGCCTGCTCATTCTGTACTTTATTCCCTTGAGACAGGGTCTCTCACTGAGCCTGGAGTTAGGCTGGCAGCCAGGAGGAACTCATGGGCATCCTCTTGCTGAGTCTCCAGGCACATGTGCATTCAAACTCAGCCTTTCTTTAAAAAAAACAAAAACAAAAACAAAAACACGAGGAACTGGGGATTTGAACTCAGATCCTCATGCTTGCACAGCAAGCACTCTTTCCCACGGAGCCATCTCCCCAGGTCCAATAGTTCATACACTCTACAAAACAATTACCAGGAGGAGTGATTTTTTTCCTTACCTGTAACCCAAATTTCCAAAATGGCTTGGTATTCTACAAATAGGAGGATTATCAGGGTTGAGGATGGGAGGCATGCTTGGGAAAAGAGCCTGAATGAATGAATATGAACTGCCCCGAACAACATCAGGAAAGGTTTGTGACAGTGCTTACTTTGAAGACAGGGTCTCATGTAGCCCAGGCTGGCTTAGAACTTGATAGGTAGCCGAGGCTGGCCTTGAACCTGTGATCTTCTTGTCTCCACAGTTGTAGTGTTGGGGTTACAGGCATTTGGTGGCATGCTGGGCTAGGAACTATAATTCTTGAAAGACTCTAGGACAGAAGAAAGAGGAAAAAACAAGATTGGATTCCTCACTGGGTGTGGTGGTGCAAACCTGGAATCCTAATACCAGGCATGCTGAGGTGGGAAGACGGTGGGTTACAAGCCAGCCTGGGCAGCTTGGGAAGGAAAGAGGAAAGAAGAAAAATTCTGGGTTTCCTCAAGCAAAAAGGTCTCACTTTCATCTCAACTTTGGGATGCTTTTTCAAAGAACGTTCTGGAACCTTCTTGTTGCTTTGTTTTTTGTTTGTTTGCTTCTTTTTGTTTTGTTTTGTTGGTTTTTTTTTTTTTTTTTTTTTTTTGAGACAGGGTTTCTCTGTGTAGACCTGGCTGTCCTGGAACTCACTCTGTAGACCAGGCTGGCCTCGAACTCAGAAATCCGCCTGCCTCTGCCTCCCAAGTGCTGGGATTAAAGGCGTGCTGCTTTGTTCACCTTCAGGAGAGAATGTGAGAACCACAGAGTGGTTCTTGCTGTAATGAACCCAGGCACATGACTGGGGTTCACATCCTGGTTACGCCAGGACTGTGAGGGGAAAGGCTCTCTGGTCAGGATGCTGAAGGCTCCCTCTCTGGCAGAGCCCAGGTCAGGAGGATCATCACTGTCCTAAGCCTTCAACTCCCACGCATTGGACAGGACATTCACATAACCTAGTGCTGCTCAGTGACCCAAAGCATAGGAAAGAGGGTGGCCTTATTTAGTGACTTGTAACCACTAGATCTCTCTCTCTCTCTCTCTCTCTCTCTCTCTCTTTGAAAAAATTATATATTTGATTATTGTTACTGTGTGAGTGTGGACAGGCATGCCACTACATCTGTGGAAGTCAGAGGACAACTTGTGGGAATTCGTCCTTCCACTGGGGATCCAACTCTGGTGGCCAGGCTTGCACACCAAGTGCCTTACCCACTGAACCATCTCCTTGGCCCCAGGTAGCCTCTTAAGATCATCTCTTGTCTTTCTAACTTGGAACTCTGTTCAGGATCACTTGGCGACAAATGTAGCTCAGAGCTATGTTCAAAATAACATTGGCCAGTGACTAGACTTGTAGGCTTAGATTTTTTTTTAAAAAAACCTACTTGTGATAAGGGTTCTCAAATGCTTCAACCCCACTTCTAGCCCACCATCCAAAGGCAGGGGAGAAAAGATGGTAAATAGGACAAGGGGATGTGGACCTGTTGAGAAGTAGTTCCTTGGGGTGATTCCAATCTGTTTGTCAGGATCCCAGCAGTCCAGTTCAGTAGTGTCAGGATATCAAACAGGAATCAGCAGTAGTGGAACAATCCAGCAGAAACTGCCAGGCCTCCCCTGAATCAGCATGAGTCAGCATGAGCTACCAGGACCAGCTGGGACACCAGGAGATGTTCTCTTCAGCGCCTCTCTCAAGAAAACGAAGATCAGTGAAGACAAATACTTTAAGACCAACAAAATGTTGCAAGGCTAGCTCTGCAAGTGCACTGTCACTGTCCATTGAGTCCTATTTATACTCTTTCCAAACATCACGTGTCCTCCCAACAGTCTTGCCTTAGCAAAACACTACTTGAGTCCGTATCACGTGACATATCCAGAAACATCTACTTCATAGACTGCTGGCCACAGACAACTGGTTATGAGGTGAATAATCCAAAGGCATCCCAGTTTAGGCTGGCATGTGGCTAGGTTTCAGGGAAGGAGATGAATATGCACATTTTCTGCTTTCAAGATGGTTTAATAGCTTTTATAGCCCCCACGAGACCCAGAAGTGGCTGCAAAATAAAACCAGTCTGTAGGCTGAAATGGGATGCAAGGTGCCTGTGGGTCCCCTAGAGTCTCCTGGTTTATAAACACATCTATTTGTCCACATGAGACCCAGGGGTTTCTGGCTCTAGTACAGGTGGAGACCAAAACTCCCAGAAATCACCGGGTCCAGAAATGAGGCAGCAACATGACCTCTCTGCATTCTAGGAAATGTAGTCCAGAGTGATGCATTCTGGGGAAGGTAGTTTAATGTGGCTTGTGAGTCTGGATTTGGAGTTTCGGCGTAGGATTTGTTTGTGTGACTTCTAGGTCCCCACATCCAAAGAGATATAATGAGCTGCACACAGCTGCGTGATGGCGCCTGTCTAGATCTGTCCACTGTCATTCTCTCTTGACTAAACTGACTCCATCCGGGGAAGCAGCAGGGCTCTGCCCACCCTCCACCCCACCCACCCCCGAGGCCCTGGAGGTATTTGGTGATTATACTGTGTAGTCAATGGATCTCTGCAAATAAAGGGATTATTCATGCTTGTCCTTAAGAGTTTCTGGAGGGTGGAGTGGGGGTGTGTGTGTGTGTGGAGAGAGAACTCATTTAATAAAGTGTTTCTTGCCCAAGAATTAGGACCTGAGTCTGGATCCCTGGAAGCCAAGCACTGGTCTGAGTGTGGTAGTGCGTGCCTTTAATTCCAGTGCTCGGAAGGCAGTTGGATCTCTGTGAGTTTGAGGCCAGCATGGGTTCCATGGGTTACAGAGCAAGTTCAGGCCAGCCAGGATTACACAGTGAGGTGAGACCTTGAGAATGTCTCAAACCCAAAAAAGGGGGGGGGGGGTAGAGGGGGAGCCAAACATGTAAGCACAGGCATGTATTCCCAACACCAAGGGGACAGAGTCAGGAAGATCCCTGGGTCTCCCTGGAGGGCTATGTAGGTGAATCAGCGATCTTGGGGTTTAAGGAGAGAGCCTGGCTCAAAACGAAGGCGGAGCATGACAGAGGCTGCCATCCAACTCTGATCTCCAGCCTCCACGTAAACATATATACCTGGACACGGGATGTGTACACCACCCAAGTGGAGCTGTACAATACTTGCTCCACTCACAGTTGCTTTTCTCCAGAAATACTCTGAACAGGCAAAGCCCTCGCCTCAGGGTCATGAAGAAAAGAATCCGTGAACCCCAGACCCCAGAGATGCCCCAGGTCTATAACACCACTGACATTTATTTAACTCTGACTGCATACCAACCAATGCCTTGAACATGCTGTGTCTGCACCTCATGGCTTCTCACCTCAGCTCTTAGCAGAAAGGACTCTGCCAATATCACTCCAACCCCCAGCCAGGATTCAAACACCCAGCACCAGAGGCATACGTAGTCTTCACTGTTCCTCAGGGCTTCATCCTCAGGACTCTGAGCCTGAAGGGTGCTGGGTGTTGATTTAGGGGTTCTCATCCCTCTCCCTTACTCTGGGGTCTGGAGGTCTGGACATCAGTGTGGGAGTTCAGCAGGCTCTGTCTTTCCTAGTGGGGAAACTCTGGGAACCCTAGCTCGAGTCCACTCTTCCGCAGCAGGGTGGGGGTGGCCGGGGTTGGGACACGTCCTCTTTCAGGTTCTCCCTTGCTGGCCTCTGACCACTTCCTCTTCCCCTGGGTGGAGGGAAGGAGGGAGGTGGCTGTGGCTGTGTGCAGTGGCTCTGGCAGAGCAGAAAGGCCTCAAGAACTCTTGGGAGCGGCTCTAAAGGACTTTTATCATGAAGATACGTTGGACTTGGTCAAAAGACCTTTTTTTTTTTCATGAAAAGACATGATAATGGGTGATTGTTCTTTAATTTATTTATGTGATAGATTGCATTTATTGATTTATGTATTTTGAACCATCCCCATGTCTCTGAGATGAAACCAAGTTGAACACGGTGGATACTATTTTGATGCATTCCTGAATTCTGTCTTATTGAGAGTTTTCGCCTTCATATTCATCAGATATGCAGGCATATAATTTTCTTTTGCTGTTTGAGTCTATCTGGTTTTGGAATCAGGGTAATATTGCAGTCAACAACAACAACAACAACAACAACAACAACAACAAAATTGGAACTATTCTTTCAGTTTCTATTGTCTGGCACACTGACGAGTGTTGATGTTAGTTCTCTTACAGGGTCTGGTAAAGTTCTGACCTCAGTCTATCTGGCCCTAGGCTTATTTAGGAGACATTTTAAATTTATGGAGTTTGTTTGTTTGTTTGTTTTTCAAGACAGGGTTTTTCTGGGTCACAGTATTGGAATTCCCTCTGTAGCCCAGGCTGGCCTCAAATTCAGAGATCTACCTGCCTCTGCTTCACCAGTGCTAAGCTTAAAGTTACCGCCCTGCTTAAATATTGTTTTTAATCTCATTGAATCCTGTGGTTCTGTTAGAATTATTGACTTTATCTTGATTTCTATTTAGTAGGTCATACACACACACACACACACACACACACACACACACAAGTCTTCCAGGTTTTCCAGATTGGTGAAATACTGTTTCTTCTTCTTCCTTTTTTCTTTTTTCTTTTTCTTTTCTTCTCTTTCTCTCTTTTCTTTTTCTTCTTTCTTTCTTTTCTTTTCTTTTTCTTTTTTCTTTTCTTTTCTTTTCTTTTCTTTTTTTTTTTTTTTTTGAGACAGGGTTTCTCTATGGAACTATGACTGTCTGGAACTAGGTCTGTAGACCAGGCTGACCTTGAACTCACAGATTCATCTCCCTGCTCCCCCTCCCAAGTTCTGGGATTAAAGAGTGCACCACCAATGTCCAAAGCATTTGGGGTGCTAGGCAGGGCAGACATTGGGAAGTAGCATCCTGCCGTACTGTTGACAGGTGTGTAGGAAATCAAGAGACACATACAGTGGGGTCAGACCCTGGTTCCACTGCTCCTCTGTAGTGGGATATAGTGAATGTCACAGGTGTGTGGTCCCTATAGTCCTCAGTCCTCAGTACTCAGACCCAAGTGTAGGCTGGTTCTTGGGCTCTGGGCAGGGGCGGGCCTGGGCCTAGCTCTCCCTGTTCTGGTGTTAGCACACGGATCTCATCTCTCCAAGCAACATTCTTTGGAGGTTGGCTTTTGTCCCTCCTGAGGACTCAATGTTTCCTCTTCAATTTCTCAAGTTTCTCTTCATGTCACCATCCATGCTGCTGCTGCAGATCAAAGCTAAGGAATAATGATAAGGGACCCTGAGGGCCAGCCCAGGGATACCAGCAAGGCTCAGGCCTGGAGGATTCCCTCTCACCTTTGACCACATTCATTCTCTGTGACTGACCCATTCTGGAGCCCAGTTTCTAAAGGAACAAGTGAGGCCAGGAAGTGGGCAGCCCCAGCTGGGATGAAGGATGGGCAGGAGGCTTGATGGGTTCAGGTGAAGGGCTGTGTTTTGGCCCCTTTAGAGGTATGAGTGTAATTGGAACCTGGGAAGGGAGGCCTTGGCAGCGGGCTTGCCTCTGAGCCTGGGCTCCCACTGGGCTGGGACTGTTCCCCATAGGTGGCATTCAGCTGATATGAGGGCACTATCCCCATCATATCTTTGTCCACCTGACTTCAGTAATTGTAGGAAAAACTCAAGGCCCCACCCAGCAGGGCTTTATTCTTTGGGCATGATGCCTGGTCTAGGACTCAAGGACCTCAGACTGGGTTTGCCACCGTGCCTGTGGTGCAAGGGATGGGGTATCTGCCCTGCCCCCTGTTACCTCTCTGACTTCACCCTACCCTCCTGCTTCATGCTGGGACCGGTCCATTTGGAAATCCGCAAAGCAGTGTACTTCTCTTTGCAGTATGTTAGCATCAGGATCTGGGAAGGAAACCACTGCATGGTGGTTGCTTTGGTGGTGGAGGGTTGACGCAGTGCCTGGGCTGGAGCTTGTGAATGTGGACCCCTGACCTACCTAGCGTTTCCTATAAAGGGGCAAGAACAGGGACAGGCTGATCCCTGTGATGCTGTGCTAAGTAGAATGAGCAGGAGTGTGTCATGAAGCTGGGTGTGGCATCCCACAACTGTCACCCCAGCTTGCTGGAGGCAGAGGTAGAAGGCTCTGAGTGGCTCAAGTGGCTCAGTCTCCTGTCTGGCCATTATGTGGTACTGGAAATCTGTTTTGTTTTTTGTTTTTGTTTTTTTGTTTGTTTGTTTGTTGTTCTGTTTTGACTTTTCTTTTCTTTTCTTTTCTTTTTTGGAGACAGTCTCATTGTGTAGCCCTGGTTGTCCTGAAACTTGCTATGTAGACCAGGCTGGCCTTGAGCTCCTAAGAAATCCATCTGCTTCTGCCTCCTAGAGCCAGAGGGATCAAAGGTGTGTGCCACCACAACCAGTGCATTCTAAACCCAAGTCCTTATGCTTGCAAGGCAAGTGCTTCACTAATGAGCCGTCTCCCCAGGCTCTTTTGGTGCCCAGATTGCTCTCACATTCACTGTGTGGGTAGGGATGATCTGCACTTCTAATCCTCCTGCTTCTCTATCTCCCAAGTGCTGGGATTACCAGTGTACTAGTGTGCCCGGTGTATGTGGCGCTGGGAATCATGCATGCTAGGCAGGGACTCATTTCATCTATGCTCCTAGTTACATCCTGGGCTTTTAAAATATTCATTTAATAAGTGTATATATGTGTATATAGTGTGTTGGTGTCCAGGGTTGTAGATGTATGTGTGGTGCATATGCACATGTGTAGAAGCCAGAGGTACACATCATTATTGCTTGGAACATCATCCATCTTGGTTTTGTGATCCACGGTCTCTCATTGGCCTGGAATGTGCAAAATAGGCCTTGTTGGCTGACTTGTGAGCTGGGGATCCTTCAGCCTCCAGCCCAACCCCTAAGTGCTGGGATTACAAGAATGTCCCAGTATGTACCACCATGGCCAGTTTTCTTTTCTTTTCTTTGTTTGTTCTTTTCTTTGCTTCTTTGTTTCTTTGTTTCTTTCTTTGCTTATTTCTTTGTTTCCTTCTTTCTTGTTTTCTTTGTTTCTTTCTTTGCTTATTT
>JADRCD010214486.1:0-46832 GCA_019843815.1 Montemys delectorum | reverse complement strand
TTTTTTTTTTTTCATTTTTATCACATAAAAATTTAAATCTAGGAGGTGACTTTTAAAACTTCAACTTAGATGTTTGCCTGTAGCTTGTGTTAGTGTAAGAAAAGTGGAGAAAGCTTTGACAATGGAATTCTTCCCCAAGTGGTGCAAACAGGAGATGAGACAGACTGAGCAGCCCCACAGTATGGTGATGGACGGGCATGGTAGCTCTGTTTCCCTCTAAGGAAGACAAACTAACCAATTTCAAACAAGATAATAAAAGGTATTAGAGACATTGTTATCTTTAAAGAATTCAAATTAATGTCATTCAGTTTTTCAAAATTTTGGAGTCTTCCCATAATGGCCAGAGTCACTTGGAGCATTATGGGAAGACCCAAAAACTTTCCAAATTCAAGGTTCTTTCTAGTATAAACATCTTGAATCTTTAATACTCACCACATACCCTCCCTAACATCCTATAAATCCAGGTGTTAGTATTGCTGAACTTCTCCCTTTATCCTGAGCCATAGTACAAAGATCCTAGTTTACATCTACCCTTACCTCTGAAGATTTCTATTATAGTAACATTCTTAGGACCAGAAGAAGACAAAATCCATAACAAATAGTCATGAGATAGTACTTCCAGGGAAAACAGAATGTGAAGACGGCCTGGAACACACACCAGAACCCTGTGCTTTCCTCCCACTTCTCATTATCTCAGGCTGGTTGGAAGGGTGATTACTAAGGACAGGTAGGATTGCCAAGTGAGAGGATGCTACTCAAAGACACATTCATCCACTAGATGAATGAATCCTAGACACTAAATGTACATATGGCAACTATAGTTAGTAATATTCTAAAAGTACTGGACACTTACTAAGACACTAGACTTTAAATGTTCTCTCTCTAAATATGTACATATACATATATACATGCTACATACATATATATACATATATATAATCGTGAAGCCAGGAATAGTGGCACAATGCTTGCACTCAGGAAACAGAAGCAAGGGTCAACCTGGATATTACAGTGAAACTATCAAACACACACACACACACACACACACACACACATACACACAAACTGTTTTGCCTGTGAACTCACAGATCTACAAGTAAAGTAAGATTATTTTTAACTATTAATAATTTAATGTAATTAAGTGAAACTATGACTATGTTAATTAAGTATATCAACCATTACACAATGCATACAGGTGTGTGAGTTATGTGTTTATGTAGTCATGTGTGTGCATGCATGTGTGTGCTCAGAGCATGTGTAGAGCACATGCATGTAGATCCCAGAGGTCAGTGTTGGGTGTCTTCCTCATTTGCTCTTTACGTTATATTTGGAGACAGTGTCTAGTACTGAACCTGGAGCTCATGAATCTGGTCAACTGAGTCATCTCCTGACATCATTACATATAGGTTTACCAGTCAATCACATACCAGTAAAGCTGAGGGAAAAGAAATAAAACATTTCACATTTTTTACAAAGAAGAAATGACAACCTCCAAGTTTCATCCCCAAATCCCATTCCTTACTTTGTCCCTGTAGAACCAGAGCATTGTCTTCTCTTCTATGTCTACTCTTTCACTGTCTCTTCATGCTCATTACACAAACATACACTATGTCTATAAATACTATAGTAACCCTGCTAGCTTCCCATGTGTCTCTTCCTGCGTGGGTACACTCTACTCAGTTCTCACTAAGCATTTCATCAACTTTGTGTGGTTTGAGGTCACAGATAGGCTTACACAAAGTCTGACTGTTGATCCATGTTGTTTTACAGAGTTTTTAAAGGGACAAGGAGAATATAGAACTCCTTTCCCCCACTGTCTGGAAGCCAGGCAACACTGATATCCAATCTGCATCTACTTTAATGAGCTTATGGCTTTTGTCCCTGGGCTGATAACAGTCTTAAATATGTTACAAGATCTTGTGGTCTAAAGGTCTCCTTGAATTCCTAGGATCAACCGAGCTTGTCCATCATGTGGTTCTCTTGACCTTGAGATTGTATAGACTGGTTTGTTCATATTTTATTAGTGTCACCATCTGTGTTTATAATTGAGCGTGAGCCACAGTTCTTTGTGCCTTAGCATCCTTAGCCACCTGGAATCGAGCTTTACTAATTCCATTTAATAAATTGGAGAAGTTTCTGGTCTTGGCTTTTTGCCCCAAATTTTAGTACATGTATTTATTTGGAGGATTCATGCATGGAGTACATGTGACAGTCAAATGGCAACTTTTGGGACTCAGCTCTCTTTCCACACCATGTGGGATGAAAGTCAGGATGTCAAGCTTGGTGGCAAATACCTTAACTCAGTGACCAATCTCCAAAGTCCTAGTTGTCATTTGATTTTTGTTTTCTTTTCCTTTTATTCTAGTGCTTAGGGTCTAATCCCAACTAGGCAAGTTCTCACACTGAGTTAAGGTATTTGCCACCAAGCTTGACATCCTGACTTTTAGCCCTGAGGCACTTAACTTAGTGCTCTGTGTGCACTTGCCTAGTTGGGATTAGACCCTAAGCACTAGAATAAAAGGAAAAGAAAACAAAAATCAAATGACAACTAGGACTTTGGAGATTGGTCACTGAGTTTTACCTTAAATCCTATACACCTTTGTGCATTCTCTGAAATATCAGCTCACTGGATGAAGTGTGGTTTAAAAAAATATAGACCCATAATGCCATTTAAAAGTGATATTTTTGGATACTTGTTGATGCTTTTTTCTCCTCCTCCTCCTCCTTCCCCTTCCCCTTCTTCTCCTTCTTCCCCTTCTTCCCCTCCTCCTCCTCCTCCTCCTCCTCCTCCTCCTCCTCCTCCTCCTCCTTCTTCTTCTTCCTCTTCTTCTTCTTCTTCTTTTTCTTCTTCTTTGGCTTCTGCTCCTGCTCCTGCTCCTGCTTCTTCTTCTTCTGGACCATCTATTCTTTTGTAGAAAAAGAAGCTGTATCTACAATTTTAAAGACTTGACATGATTTTATTTGCTTTTAATCCTTTTTCTTCAGTAGCCCTATACTTCTTCCAACACTCTCATCCCTAACTTCCTACAAAGTTTTGCCTGAGGACTGTCCTCATCAGCAGTGTTTTAGAACAGAAAAACAAGCAAAACTTTCTGCTGCTCACATATTTTTCCTTTGTTTGTCTGTTTGTCTGTCTATCTGTTTGTTTGTTATTTTGTTTTGACCTCTTGGAAGCACATGTACTTGTGCTAAGATGAATCTCCCTGACAAGGCGGTCTTTGGGGTATGAAAGGAAAGACACTCTCCTCAATGGCCAACATAAGCAGTTTGTGGAAGCACCAGGCTAAAGAGCCAGGATGAACAAACAAGAAGGAAAGGGAGATAACAGAGAGGTCTCAGTGGCCCTGCTTACTCACTTGCCACCTGAGCACCCTTGGGTTTGTACTTGCGGGACCTATACCACTCACAGACAGCATTTACACAGCCAGACCTCACCACTGCTGCTACTAGTCACATCGAAATTATTATTGGCTTTGTTTGGGTGAAAGCATTTGTCCAGGGCCAGCCAAGGCTACATGTCCCTTCCCATCACACCTCTCCTGGCTCAGATCTGGCACAATGAGACCAGAACAGTCATGATAGGTATAAGATAGACCTTGACATGGCCCTAGGAGACTGTAGATTCATCTTACTGGCTCCTTCCTACCAGCAGTAAGACACATTTTTATGGAGTAGACAGTGTGGTTTTGAAAATGTAGAATTCCATAACTAGTGATTCTAAGATTTTAGGTCAATGCTTTCAAGAGTGGAATTATACCCAGGACTGGTATAATTATATCCTACCCTGCTTGTAGAACATGGTGCTGTTTAAATTTGTCTCCCTCATGTCCCAGGGGCTCCATACACATAATGTCTCCTTTCCTCTACCACATACCAAAGGTAGACATGCCACCTGCCCCCACACTCAATCCATCCATGTTTAAACAGTAAGCATTCATATACATTTTTATTCAAGGAAAGCGCTACAAAGTTTGAAGCATATCCTCTGCTGTAAAGATCCCATGTTTCTCAGAGTAAGGAACCAAATGCGCCCTTCTGACCTCCTTCCCTGAGATATCTGATATGGGAGACAATATCACCAGTTCCTTTGGGGCTTGGGTTAAAAATCACAATGATAAAAACCAACAGACATCATTGTGTAAACTACAGGCTCAGAGTTCTTTGCCACGTGTACATGCACACATGTGTGCACACCAGCACCTCTGTTAAAGCCATGAAGGAAATAGAAGCAAAGAGTGGAAAAGAATACCGCTACAGAGGTGGATACTGAATGCTCGCTCTCTCTCTCTCTCCCTCTCTCTCTCTCTCTCTCTCTCTCTCTCTCTCTCTCTCTCTCTCTCTCTCTCTGTGTGTGTGTGTGTGTGTGTGTGTTTGTGTGTGTGTGTGTGTGTGTGTGTGTATGTGTGTATGTAAGTGGGGGGGGTACATATGTAAAGTGGAAATTTAAGGGTTCTTTGGAAAGTCAGTTGTGTTAGATGGTGTTTTGCTGGGGCAAACACATAAAGGAATGTTTTCCTGAGGTGGACACAGGTAAAAAACTAAGGCAGACTCGTGAAAGAAAGTTTAGCTGAAGCAGACACAGGAAAAAGGATGTTCTGCTAAAGTAAATACATAAAAGGACACACAATGAAGGATACTTTGCTAACAATTATGTATTGAATGTTGTTACATTGCATAGTTAAGTTACATTTATCGGGACACCAAAAATCTTCTGGTGGTGTGCTGCAGTTTCTTGCCACTTACTCTGACTCAGGCTGATTGGCAGAATGACATCAGCAGAGACAGATGCACATGCTGAGGCAAGAGCCATGGAGGACACGTGATGTTTGGAGGGTCTAAATAGGACTCGACCAACAGTGAAGGAGGCTGAGCTTGGCTTGCTTGTAGAGCTAGCAGAGCAACACTTGTTGGTCTCTGGTCTTCACTTCACTGAGATAGACACAGCCAAAAACTTCTCCTGCCATCCCTCTGGGTCCTTCCTGCTGACTCAAACCAAGGCTGAGGCCTGGCTGTCTCTGCTAAGTAGTGCACTCCTGCTGATTTGTGTGTGCTATACTAACTCTATAGAACTAGACTGCCGGTGTATTCATGAAGTGTTTGTAAGTGGATCAACCTACCACTGCTAAACTATGAACTGAACTGCAGATTTCCAGACAATACAAAGGGGAACCTCGCTCTAAAGAATCTTTCTAAACAGGTCTGCTTTGTCCTGCCTCCATATCTTTCTACTACCTCTGGTGGGTGGTGGGCTACAAGAGAGGTTAACGTGTTTAAGAACCATCATTAAAAATAAAATTTGAAAAAAATTAAGGTTACCTATGTGCGTGCATGTGTGTGTGTTATGTGTGAATGCATGTGCAAGTGCATGTACCCTGTGTGTTCCGTTCTACCACTCTCTACCTTATCCCTTTGACACAGGGTCTTTTACTACATCCAGAATTCTGGAACTAGACTAGTGATGGTGCCTGGCTTTGTACATGGGCTCCAGAGCTTTGAACTCGGGGCTTAATGCTTGCACAGCAATTGAGCTATTTCCCCAACTGCTATTCTCAAATATTTTTAAAGCTGGCTTCTCCTTGCCCATTTTTTCCCAGTGGGAAACTGCGCAGCTCCCTCCCTGCATTGTGAATGGATCTATGCACAGTTGATGCACTGTGTCACAGTGGTGCACAGCGTCACAGTGGTGCAGACCCTGAGCCGTCACATCGGGTAGCGGTTATCAGACACTCTAGAAGGAAGAAGGCTACTTGGTGTATTTAACTATTAGGATATTGGGGAGATGGCACTTTCATCTCTTTAAGCAAACCCAGTGGCTGGGTGGCAGCTGCCTACAACACCAGCTTCAGACTACCTGAAAAATGAAGGAGAATCATACCTGTACTTCATACTTGTCACCCTACATAGACAGAGCTAGGTCCTCTTTCCCTTCTTCCATGTACTATCTCCAAAGAGGATGTGGTCTGAGCTGACTAACCTTTCCATGGCCCTAGAGTGTGCCAAACCCTGTTGCAAATGCTCTCTTTCAATGATCTCCTTTGATTTACCACAAACAGCCATACCATGGCTCTGCCGCTGCGTCTGTCTGCCCGTCATTCCATCTAAGGCTGCGTGGAATATGGCAGCAGGTGAACAATAATGCTTCTGGCTCAGACCTCTGCTCTCCAGCTTCCCGGGACTACTGCTGGAGCCCAGCTGGAATGCTTGGTATGCTTGGTCACTGTGGAAGGTGAGTGTTCGGCACACAGATCACCATGTTTTGCTATTTTCTTTGGTGTAAGTTTTGCGTGTATTTGCCATTTTCTGTTTTAGATGGGTTTTACTGAAAAAAAATTGTATTATTGTAGACACTGAGTCCATTTTTATTAACTGTGCTCTTGACAATTTCGTACATATATCCAATACATTCTGGTTCCTCTCAACCTCCCTCCTCCCCTCCTCCCCTCCTACCTCTGTCATGCACACCCTTCCCTAAAAGTCCCTTTCTTGTGTCTGTTTGCTTTCTTTTGTGACACATTAAGTTTAACCAGAGCCATATGTGTGACCATAAGTTTGAAAATGTCTGCTGGAGCCTGGTGGGTTCACCTGTGGGTATTCAACTGAAGTCAAGGATCCCCCCACACCCTGCAAGCATTCATCAATAGCCAATAATTCAGGAGGGAGAGATAGGATCCCTTGAACCCCTCCCTGATCTATAATTGACTAATGACAGGACTCATCTTGTGCAAGTCCATTGGAAGCAACCGCAACTGCTGGGAGATCATCATTGTCATGGTTTTGCCATGCCCAGAAGACAGCGTGTCACGGCCCTCCATGTTGTTCCCTGCCTCCTACATCCTTTCCACCCTCTCTCCTGTGATGATCCCTGAGCCTTAGAGGTAGCAAGCAAAGAGAAGCTGCTCTGATCAAGGTTAGAAGTAGCATTTGTCTATGGGCATAAACATAAATGTTTATGAGGCAACTTTGCGCCACGACAATTTAGCTACACAACAATAGACATCTGTAACAATCTGTGCCATAGAAATGTGAAATGTGAACATAAATTTGTGCAGAAACATAAACTCCATTCCTAAAGCCAGTGGATGAAAGAAGATGTGGGTCTATGGAACTTCCTAAGTTAATTTGCTCACTGCCATCTGCTGGGTACCACCTGAAGATGGGCCCCCAACAGTCAGCTTTCAGGGTCCATATCAGGTAAGGGTAGGATTCCTTGAGCCCCTCCCTGATCTAGCCCCTCCCGATATGTTCTTCCTAAAGGACCTAGTGGCCAGTGACTAAGCAAAGCAGGAGTAGAGACCCAGTCATTGTGAACCCAAGACAATGCTGGTAATAATGAGATAAATATTATCCAAGACAACAATGATGTATAATTACTCTAGAACTCGCTTTCTTCCTAGCCAGATGTGCATCATGACTTGACTTTTCCTGTCTCCCAATCCTGCCATTCCTCTTGCCTTTCAATGGGGCTACTCCACACAAACATCTTCCACCCCAACTTCCATCCGTGTGCCTCCAGGAGTGACTGGCAGAAGGGGTGCTCCTAGGAAGCCAAATTATTCAGTGTTCAGCACCCCGATTTGGACCCCTGAGCCCAGTGCTAGGCAGACCAAGTGTAGATCAGGAGTTCTGAAACATATAAGGCAGGTCCTAGGGCTCTCAAAGCAGCAGGAAGGCATCAAGGCTAAATTCAGAGAAGGCCTTTCCTGGCATCAGCTCCCTGCAAGCCCAGCTGGATGCAGCTGCTGAAAGACTTTGAAGGCGAAGCTCATGCCCTGACCCAGAAGGCCTCCCTCCCTACAACTCAACCTCAGAGGCCAGGCCTCCTCCCCAGCACCTCTACATGGCAGCCACTCTGAGAGATGCCAGAGCCAGCAGGTGGCTCTAAAATGCCCCATGTAATTAGAAATCTCATTTCCATTCCTGGGCTCTGGTTTGCATGGCAAAGGGAGCCGTTTGTCTGGAATGAATTATCCCCTCCCTGCAGATGTCTTCAAAGACTTATAATCCAAACGGGCTCTTGGAGATCCAGCCTCCCAGGGCCACCCCTGCACACAGGAAGTCACTCCTTTGCCTGCACAGATGGGCTTTGGAAATACACAAAATGTCGATGTGGCAGAAAACTCAAGAGCAAGAAGAGTGTGTGCCTAGACCTTAGGGAAGCTCAGACTGCCTTTACCCTCGCCTCCACTCAGTATATCAGGGACTATCACTCCTTTAGCGTCACATGCCTTATGTCTAAGAAGTGCTTAGTCGCAGCCAAACCCTATCTTCTCTTACTAAGAAAGGATGAATGCCAATCAGCTCCAGGGGTTACTTACCACTAAGCCGTTTATCTCTAAGTTAAACTGAAAAAAGTTCCATGTACATATGTATGACATATATGTAGGCTCTGGAGTTAATCATTCATCTATCCATTTATTTCTAACAATAATATGTCCCTACTCGTCCCCATGACCAAATAAAAGATCTCTCACTCTAGAAGACTCTCTGTCTGCAGGAATCCATAGGAGGTTTTCTAGGAGGTGCTTCAGTGCCTATAGATGACCTATATAAAGTTAAGAATCTTGGAATAAAGATACAAATATCTGAATAGATACCTCAGATAGTATAAAGATTGGGATGTCCCTCAAGGTGTGTTCTCTGGGCCATATCCAGTGCAGTCTCCACCTATGGTCCAGGGACCAGCACCATCAGCACACTGCCAGAGTTTGTTAAAAATGCAGATTCTCTCATCCAAAACTAGCTGTCTCAGAATCTTCCACCCTCATTACTCTCCCAGGAGTAGAGAAAAATTGTTTCTTGTGACAACTGTTCTGCTCAGAGTGGCCATGCCTTGAGCCACCTGATATTCAAGTAGTTTTGGGTCAGGACTTCCCAAACCAGAGAAACTTCTGCTTTCCTGTCCTAGGGTAGAGTGACCATGGGGAGGGGCTCTCTCCGTATATCAACTGAGTAAGCTGCAGCCATCCCACCTGTCAAATGCAGCCCCTGAGGGGCCACTGGCAATACAGTCAGGTTGGACAGTTGTCCAAAAGCAAAAAGAAGTAACTGAAACGAATTGCTACACAGCTTAGAAGTGTAATGGCTTGACATATCAGCTATGCATTTCTCAGGGCCTCTCCCAATTGTCTCTCCAGAGAACAGCTCACTTCCCAAATGGCAGCTCAGGGATACTGCCCTGACCCCCAAAAAGCAAATAGACATCACTGTCAGGTATTTCCTGTGACTCAAGCATCTGCTGAGCTTTGCTGATTAAAGCGAGAGGCAGCCCTGCCCAGATCAGAGGGAATGCATGAATAGCAGAAGCCACGACTCCCTGAGGGCTGGTCATATAGGAGATTATCAGGCTTAGCTACATATTGGAATCCTCTAGACAGCTGTCTGAAAGTGCTCCACCCCATAGACTGACTTAATCAGTCTGTGAACAACTCCCTGAGCACCTGATGTGTTCAAGTTCCCTGGGCAACTCTTGAACACCTCAGAGTTTGATAACCCATGAGTATAAAATGAGAAGTTCAGATTCTTTTATGAAAGTGTTTATTACATTTATTTATTTGTGTATGGGAATGGAGGTGCAAACATCATGCCACATATGTAGAGATCAGAGGGCAACTTGCCTCTGAGCCATCTCTCGAGCCCTTACACTCTTCCTGAATATAAGATTTCCCCCTTATTCACTGGAACTCCCATATACGCTCCTCCCTCTGGGTATTGATAGGGTCTAGTAACTGGCCTCTAGCAAAAGGAATATAAGCAAGAGAAGGAATCGCTGTTACAAGCAGATGACAAAGGGTTAAACTCCACCTTACTCTCATGCGTTCTTGACTCACTGACTATTCTTATATGCTTGCTCCAATGAAGCAGGATGCCATATTGCTCCTCTGAGAAGTCCAGATGACAAGGGACTAAGTCCTGCCATGGATCCCATGGATCGTGTGATATATAATCTTAATTGACTGTTGTAGAAATCATTTAATTCTGACCCGGGGTTTCTACCCCTCCTTGATCACTTTATTCTTGGATAAAAGACACACACAACCTTTATATTTACAATAAGTCTTAAACCGCACAAGAGTTGAGCAGATGTCTACCTTATATGTTATTAGAATCTTTTTTATTGATAACTTCAAATTATTATTTGTTATGGACTGTCTAGGCTGGCCTTATCTTTAGTTGGCAAGCCCTCAGGGGCATGTCTTTATGGCTCACCTAACCCAGGGTGGTGTCTTTTCCTCCTCAATCTTCTTTTCTTTGAGTGTTTCTTTCAATCCTAAGCCTAGGAAACTATGCCCCACCTATGTCTCTTCTACCCAGCTATTGGCTCTTGACATCTTTATTTACCAGTCACAGATAACTTGGGATCAGGGTCACTTGTCCACTACGTGTGGACTCTCTCATCTTGAGGGGAGCTGCACTTAGCATTACAATACACAGTAAAAGACAAGACCTCAACAGTTCCCCTTTTTAGTCCAATAAAAGGCTCCTTTTTCTCAGATATAAATTGAATATAATTATAACAATTATGTAAATTATAAGGTATGATATAGACTTATAATATCTAGTCCATTATATTTGGCAATTTATATAAAGCATTTTATCATCTATCTTAACTTAATGAGTTTATAATTTTGTACTTTAATCATCTTTGATTTTGATTTGTATTACCATCTGAAAGCCATCTTTTTAAATCTAGAACACTTTCTTTAATGCTAAACAACTTAGGTTTCATTGTGAGACTATATCTAGTCTTCAACCCCATCAAAGATTTGAGATGGAATAAATATTTGAATATGCAGGAAGTGTAGAAATGAAGCTTCCAAGATTTAAATAATTGGCAGAGACAGCTGGTTGCCTGAACAGTTCCCCAACACATCTGGAATCAACTGAAACCCAAGGACAATCTTGGTTGGATCACCTGAGGTCAGAAGACCCACCCTAAATCTGGGTAGCACCTTCTAGTAGCAGCCTACATAAAAGGACATAGAAGAGGGTAATTTTATTGTGCCTGCTTGCCTTCATTCTCTCTGGCAAGTTCATCTACTCTGCTGCTGCATCATTACTTTGCTGGTATTAAAATCTACATTGTCAGGAGTCCAACAGACTAAAGACAAGCCACGACATCCAGCCTCATAGACTAAACAGCTGTTGTATTTGGGGCACTTCCTTTGGGAGATAGCCACTGTTGAACAAACTCAACCACAGCATGTAATCCACTCTAATAAATGACCTCTTGATATATATCAATCATATGCATATATTCATTCATTTGTTCTAGCAGTTCTGTTCCTCTAGAGAACCTTGATTAATGCAGAGCACATACATAAGATTGGAGGACAATCTCTCCCTAGCAGCCTTCAGCTGAGTCTCCCAGTCCCAGTCTACACCTTGAATGTAGTCTGAGATTCCAGGTAGCCTGTACCTGACTTCCTGACCCATAAAAAAAAAAAATGATCTAATAAAGTATTTTTAAGCTGTTAAGTTTTAGGTAATTTTTAAGGTAGCAGTAAACACCTAATAGATGGCCTGAGAATCATTTTGATTGCTGTCCCCTGTGTAAATTGCAGGTCAGGTACTACAATACATGAGAGTGTTCTCATAGAAGTCTAACTGTCTGGAGAATCCAAATAAGGCTTTAAAGAATGCCAATTGGGTTTTGAAGAATAAATAGGATGTCAGCCAATATAGAAGGGACAAAAAACTTCCAGGGAAGTGGAAGAATTTCTTCTCTCAGCCTGGAACACCTTCTTTCTACCTCTACTCTTGACCTCAGATTTCATCTTTCAGGGTTCAGTCAAGATATTAGTTTAGTTGGTAGAGCTTTTTATGTTTGTTCTTGGGCTGGTAACAGAGGCATGTTAGGTTTCCTAAGAGACCTTTCTGTATCCTGAATTCTTCCTAAAATTATTATCTGAAAATCAGGCTTGCATCCAGGTAGTTTACATGGGAAGCAACAAACAGGGCACATATATAGCAGAAAGGTAAGAATAAAATATAGTCAAATCAACTAAAAGATACGCTGTGGTGCTATAGGCAACAGGGACTCTCTCAGCAGTAGTGGGAAATGATCTTCAGACTTTCTACACTGTGAACAAAGAAATCTCCAAGATTCAGAACTACTGAGTGGTCCCATGGATTAAGGCAAGAGGCTATTATAGCTGTTCAACATACTGGTGGACAGAGTAACTAGGACTGGAGGGGATGGGTAGCAAGAAAATGGTCCGACACTGTCACAGTAGGTCTCAGCATATCCCTGCAATGCTTTAGAGTTCACTTTTCCTATGGCTGCCTTTCTCAGGCAGCAGGAAGCTCTGGAAAGAGTTTCATTCTTAATGCACCCCCATTACGCCACACAGAACCAGGCAATCAGGAGTCACAAACATTTCGTTGATTAAGCTCACTAGCACGGTGAAAACCTACTGGAGCTCAGGGGATGAGGGAGCTAAAGGTAGATTTTATCATGGAGTCAGTACTCAGCTTTGTGAACTGTGTGAACAATGGCAGCCCAGCAGACTGTTGGGGACCCTTGAAAACTTCAAGTCATCACCAAAATGTGTTTCCACCAGGTGTTTCAAATCTATTGGGCTGCAGGGGAGATTAAGGCCCTAGGATTTGGAAGGACCTGAAAGGCCTACCCATCAACCAGAAGAAAAGGAGAATGCAATAAGCACAGCTGGTACCCCCACTCAGTCTCCCATACACCCACTTGTCCCAGCATCATCAGTTCACAGCTGAAGATCCTTGAAAGGATTGTGCTTGATAGACAGCATCCATCCTGCTAAGGATGCCAAGGAATTTTCTCCCTCCTGCTTCTACTGGGGAGATCACGAGCCATCATGGGTGAGTATAAGATATAAAGACCAAACCTCTGCCCTACAGTGGGGAAACCCAAAGAGCCATTCATGATCCAGGGATCCAGAGTCAAGTTGCTGGGTGGCCGACATTTTCCCTGCCCCTCCTGCTCCACCTCCCACATGTCATCATGGTTTTCCTTCAAGATAACCATCTTATAGGAGCTAAACTCAATAAACTAAGGTACTTGGTGCTATTTCTCCAGCCAATCAGAAGGAAGAACTTCCCTCAAGGAAGCAAAAACCGAACTTCCAAGCACCTTAGGTCTCTGGGAGAAAGAAAGAAAGAATGGAGCTTAATTTATCAGGCTTCCCTTGATGCTGCAGTGGTCCGAGCTCTACAGTACGGAGGAACATAGCATATGATGTGTTGACTCACCTTCCCAAGACTACCTCCAGACAGCTATGTGTCTTGGGAGTTTTATAGTTGCATGATCAATTACCACAATATAGTTTGAGACAACACAATTTGTTATTTCAAGTTTCCCTGGGTCAGGAGTCCAGGCATAGGACATCTAGGCTGGGGTCTTATGGTGAGCTTGGGATCCTCTGGTTTCTTGCTGATAGATGACAGAGGTTCTGTTTTATTGTTGTTTGATAGGTATGGGTCACATTTAGATCCCGAGGGCTGCCTTCAGTTCAACCAATGTGGTCTTCTTCACAAGTGGTTTACAATGTGATCTTTTTTCTCTTCCAGGCCAAAAGGAAGGTGTCACCTGTTTCCTCATGCCACTCTGAAGGGCTTATCTGACTCAATCAATCCTTCTTGGGGATTATATGGTTTGGGGGTTTGTTGTTGTTGTTGTTGTTGTTGTTGTTGTTGCTATTGTTGCTATGATCAGAGGCCATTTTTTCATTTGCAAAAAAAAATCATTTTCATCATGTAATACAATATAATCTTGAAAGTAATATTTCATCATATTTATATATCTTACACACATCCACAAGTAGGGCATTGGGTATGGAGGAAGTAGGAATCTTGGTTGTTATCTTAGAATTCTATCACAGTATGATTCTCTAACTTTCAGAGACAAAAAAAAAAAAAAATCAGTCTTGAGGCAATTAAATTGTTTCCTCTGGATCCTAAAGAACGAATTCTTGATCCCAATCTTAAATCCCCTGTCTCAGATGTCTATATCTGGCTTCTGTACCAAAATTCTCCAAGATCCAAAAGAGTGAGTCTTCTGCTCTAAGATTCAGGACTCACAATAGAATAGTGAAGCAGAGCTGAGGCCAATGATTCACCAGTTCTAAGATCTTTAGAAGTAAGTTGATAAATGGGCCTGAAGGCGGCACCCACATATGAGACAAAAGGGAGCAGTGGTTAATGTGGGATGCCCAACCTAGAAGCAATTAAATTCAACTAAAGTGTACACTCTCACACACACACACACACACACACACACACACATGTACATGCACACATGTGGATATAGACACACATATATACATATATACACATTCACACATGTGCACACACGTGTATATGCACATACATACTATGCACACACATACATATATACATGTACACATAAATACAGACACACATGTACATACACATTGTACATACATATACACATACATACTTGTGTACATACTCACAAATACACATACATACACACACATGTACATGTACACATGTGTGTATATACACGTACAAAGATGCTGGGTAGAACATTGTCTAGCCAACAATTCACAAACCCAGGGCTAGATCATTTTTTACCCCAACTGAAAAGACTCCAGTGTAGATAAAAGGCAGAGGCAGGAATATAGTCTGTTGCAGGGACACCTGAAGCATCCTAAAGTCAGAATCTTCAATTTCCTGGTTTCCTACTAGCTGGATCCAATATAGAAAAAATTATTTGTATGGTTCATATATCATTTATAGTTACATAGTATGATTTTATATAGTGATATAGTATAAATGATATATCATTTATAGACATATAGTATGCTTATATAAATGATTTTAGTTATATAGTATGTATATATACATATATAGCCACATTGTATGTAAATATATTCACAAGGCAGAGGTCGGAATTTTTTTGCAAAGAGACAAGTAGCAAATATTTGAGCATCTGCGAATATAGTCTCTGTCACAATTACTCCACAGTGCTGTTGCATCACAGAATGGCTAGAGACATAAGGGCATGTGGTAGTGCTTCAATAAAATTTGTTGACAAAATAAGTGAATCTGAGCAGTGGGCCAGATTGTCCCTCAAGCCCAGACTTGCCCTCTGGTACAGAGCGTAAATGTGAAGGTCAAGAGTCATGACTTGGTTTTCTGACTCTGCATCTTACAATCTGTGTGACTCACACCAATTCAGTTAACTTTATGAACAGTGATAATAACCACTGAACATATACGTACTGGCCTAGTCTTTCAAGATCCAATCCTACTTGAGTTACAGTATCGATTGAGGTCATGTCAATGGCATATGGGTGGAAATGATATCTGCCAAAGGCCAGGCATGGCTGTCATACATTCCCAGGAACTTCTCATGTTCTTCTTTGCTTTGCCATGATGACCTTCAAGTTGATATGTTAAAAATCAAGCTTAGCCCTTGACACCAGGAAGATACACACGTTATCATGATGAATTGATTATAAATTGTATCACAAAAGTAAGAATAGGCTTTTTAAAGAAAGCTCCAGAAACTTCATTAAAAATAAGTGAACTTACTTTCCCAAAAGACATTAGCCCACTGAGATTTTATGTAATGTTGAAAATAACATTTTGATGAGAAATATGCTGATCATACATTTTACCTAAAAAAAAAAAAAAAAAAAAAAAAAAAAAAAAAAAAACGGCATTGCTTATTAACTCCCTGTAAACAAAGAAAGGGAAAAAGAAAAATACCCTCTAATTTTTGCACGCTGTTCATCCTCTACTCAGCAAACATTTCCTGAACAGGTCCACTCTGTGTAACTTTGAGATGGCTGCGGATTCAGCCAGGGTTCTGCTCCCCAGTGGTCAAAGCAGGTGGTCAACAGGCCACAGTTCTAGGGTCAACAAATCACAGAACTCCATGCTCTGAGTAAAGGGTCTAGGTCTTCTCAAATCCACAGACTTCCCCCTAGTACCCTAGGCAGAACTAAGGGCAAAATCTAACTATGGATGCCAGGGCAGCAACCACCCTAGAGAAAGGGCACTTGCTAACAGCCTGCACGCCTCAAGCTCGAAGCAGTGAAGAAGTAAAACAAAAAATAAACAAACAACAACAAAAAAAAATACCAATTCCTTAGTCCAAAGAAAGTTGGTGTGTTTGTAGGCTAAATATAGATTCTGAGAATGAAACTTTGAAGACACAAACTGGAGATGCCTAATGAAGGAATAGCAAGGGACCACAACAGATGCTTCTGAAAACATGTCAAGAAAGATGCATCTTTACTCCTGTAGACAAGAAATGCGACTGCTGTCAATCACCCCAGAGTGTGTGTATCCAAACATCACATAACTTCTCACACAAATATGCAATTATTGTGTCAATTAAAAGTAAAAACATAACATTTTTTTAACACATGTGAAGTGAGCCAACAGGCCAGCTTGCCATTTCTTAAGACAACCAGTGAATCAAGATCTGTGCAAAGTGGGACTGAGTAATGAAGGACCTTGCTCCACAGCGCTGCCTTCAAGAACACCAAGGTTGGGCTAGGGAGATGGCTCAGTGGATAAGATCATCTAATAATACAAGCATGGGGGCGGGGAAAGCCAGGAATGACTTCATGTGTTTGTAAGACTGGCATTGGGGAGCAGAGACAGGGGGATCCCAGTTTGCTAGCCAGCCTAGCCAAAATAGGAAGCTTATTGTTCAGTAAGAGACCCTATCTCAAGGCAACAGAGCAGAGAGCTGTAGATGAAGGCACACAACATCTTGCTATGTCTTTCATATGCATATAAATGGACATGTGAACTTACACAAATGCACTGTACACCACACACACACACACACACACACACACACACATACACTAGCAGGCTTCACATCATTGAATGATCTACCTGTAAACCTTCAAACTTTCATTCAAACTTACTATGAATATTGCTATTATTAACAACACTATTCTTACACCATCCATAGACTGTTCACGGAAACATCAAGATTTAGAGAGTCCAGGTACATGTTCCAGAATCCACCCAGTTATTAAGTGAAGGAACCATAATTTGGTCACAAGTAATTTTGATCGAAAATGGGCCCCTTCAACTACAGGCTCTCAAGTCCCATTACCAACACAAAACAAGCCCTGCTAGCTGCTAGGCCATGTCCCAAATACTAAATGTATCTCATTTTAGTTTTGACAGCTCTATAAGATTTAGGCTGTCATCATTGGCATTTTATAGATGCGAAAAATAAAAACAGAACTAAGAAAGGTCAGCTGGTTTCCCCCAAAGTTAGGAGGCTAGAAAACAGAGTATCTCCTTCTGGATTGCACAGTCTCAATGGGTCAACTCTAGAACAGTGGTTCTGAACCTGTGGGTCTCAACCTCTTTGGGGGATAAGCTGACCCTTCCACAGGGGTCACCTAAAATCATCAGAAAACACAAATATTTATAGGAAGACTCATAACAGTATCAAAATTACATTTATGAAGTAGCAACAAAAATAATGTTATGGTTGGGGGTCAAAACAATATAAAGAACTGTATTCAAGGGTTGCAGCGCTGGGATGGTTGAGAACTGCTGCTCTAGTGTCTCCGATCATCAACCAGGCTGCTGTCCTTGACCGAATTCTCTACCTAGAATCTTTTCCCTTTTCTCTGCTCTTGGGGCACACTCTGTCTAGACCAGGCCTGCCGAGATTTAGTGAACACCATTCTAGTTGAGTGTGACCTTCCTGTGTGCTGATTGACTTTAGCGACATGTAAATGATGTGCTGTAAATCAGGAGGCAGGCGATCCCACCAATGAATCACCCATTCCCTCCAACCTCGTGATGACAGACATGCATAAATTCCAGTGGGTTTGTGGCAGGTGCTGTCCTTTAGCTTTCCAATTAAATGAGCCCTAACTTTGCTCACCTCTCAGTGGGGAGGCTGAGCATTAATATGCTAATGAACGGTGCAAGGAGCATTTGTGGGAATCTCTCTGTGTTGGTGTGACCTGTGACCTTCTCTGCTCTTCTGGCCTACATAGACTCCAGTAAGCTGGGCAGGTGGGTCTGTAAAGTAATGAGGCATGTTCCAGAGAAGAAGTCATAGTCATGAGGAAACCATGGCCTCAGCATCTGCAGAGATGGAGGAGGATGCTGAGAGGACCAGTATCCTAGTGCACAACTCAAAATGACTTCAGAATGGCTAACCACTATTATGGCACCGAGGGGTCACTACCACACATCCAACAAAGCATTTTTAGAGCCTGTGTTCTGAATGGCTTTGGTTGGAAATCAAGCCACATTATTGTTGAAGAGTAACACGTTTTCTTGGACTAAGCCTGGCTTTGGGCAACACCCTTTCCTCTAAAATATTTTCACCATGTTTCCTTAGAAAATGTGTATCTATGGATCAGTTCAATCAAAAGGAAACCAGCAATGTGGGCATGGCAGTAGAAGGCATTTTGTATAGTAACAGTAAATATTTTGGCTCTAACTGTACTTATTACCACCATTTTCTTCTCCTCTCACCATAGCAAAATGGAGTTACTCCCCTTACTGGATTGGAAAATTGACTAAACAACTTGGGTTCTATGACTTGTGATAAGATAACAAACTATAAAAGATCTTTGGTAAAAACAGGACAAAGGAAGGCAATTTTCTAGAATAACAACCTGGATCAATACAAGGAAAAAGGAGGGTTTGTTTGCCTTAAAGGGGCCTCACTCCAATACAGGACCTAATGAGTCTGTTTCCTTTATAACAGCACAACCTAAAAGACCTAAAATCCATATCTCAGCCCTTCATCCATTGTGACAAGTTGAATGGGCCACAGTGGCTACAGGCTAAGGGAGAAAGGAAAGGAATCAAAGGGGGAGGGGAAACCATGGCCCTTCTGTTCGTCACTCAGAACATAGCCAGCTAGAAAAGTATAGAGTTGCTGTCATTGTCAATATAATAGTTCAGCCATAATTTTTTCTGTTAGTTATGGATCATAATTTCCCATGTTATATTGAGCATTAACAAAGTAATTCATAATAAAGTCAGTTTCACCAAAGAAATCATAAAATCTCTCAAACATCTCTCTTAGTTTTGTTTCTGTTGCTGTGATAAAAAAGCTGGCCAAAACCAACTTGGAGGGGAAAGGCTTTATTATAGCTTGTAAGTTGGAGTCTATCACTGAGAAGTCAGGGCAAGAACTAAAGGCAGGAAGCTGGAGGCAGATACCATAGAGAAAAGTTGAATACTGGTTTTCTCTCCATGGCTCACCCAGCCTGCTTCCTAATATAACCCAGATCTACCTGCTCAGAGGTGTCACTGCCCAGAGTGGCCTGGAACCTCCAACATCAATTACTAATCAAGAAAATGCCCCACATATATGCCCACAGGCCAATCTGATACAGGTAATTTCTCAGTTGAGATTCCCTCTTCCAAACTGACATGTGTTTATGTCAAGTTGGGAAAAGTTAGTCATCACAACATCCTTTTAGGCTTTAGTGTACTCATCTCATCCGATTATTTGGTTCAAAGGGAAACTAGAAGTTTCTGACATTGCCTCCATCTCTCCTGAGTGGAAAAGACCTCAGTATGCAAAAGAGGAGCCTCTAACCCATGGAGGGAGGGCCAGAAAGGTCTTCCAGGAGACAACAAGGTCTGAACCAAGTATAAAGAACATATCAGTGTTGATCAAGCAAAATAAGAGACCAGCACATAGACTCAGTTCTGTGACCTTCTGTTCTTCTGGCCTATTTAGAATGGAAAAGACCAGCCAGGTGTGTCCATGAAGAAATGAAGAGTATTTCAGTGAAGACACCACAGCCATACAGAAACCACATCCTCAGCATCTGCAAATAAAGAGAGGAGGATGCAGAGAGGACCAGTAGTCTAGTGTACAACTTAAAATGACTTCAGCATGGCAGACCACCTTTGCAGCACCAAGGGGTTTCTACCATATATGAAACAAAGCAATCCTGAACATTTTCCCCTTGGTTTTGCTTGACCCAGCAATGGGAGTCTTTGTATGTTTATGAGCTCAGCTCCAAAAATCTGTTTTGATGGACCTGAAACACAAGAGGTAGAGTGGATCAATAAGAGACTACATGCCTAACAGAAATTACAGCAGAAAGAACTCATAAAAGTTCTCTCAAAAAGTCCTTACGTAAGTAGTAAGACACATTATTCAGAAAACAATGGATATACATTGAATGGCCTTGAGGAACATAATGGACAACTTATAGAAACTGTTCCATCTACTCAGTCAGAATAGTTGGTGGGAAGCAAAATATTGAAGTCGGGAGGTAAGAGAATGTATCAATCCATCACCAGACTTGGGTGAGAGATACAAAAGAGAAATAAGGCTGGTGTTTTATGAAAGAAGCTGCTTACTTAAGCAGTGAGTGTGTGCCTCCAGTATCCAGATGTGATCTGGAGACTAGATGGAATAGCATGCCCTTCTCTGAGCTAGTACAGTAGGAGGAAGGTCAAAAGGACATATGCATCATTCTATCTATTTCAGTACATGCTTTCATCCTGTAGCCTTGGCTGACATGGAGGCTGCTTTGTAAATCAGGCTGACCTCAAACTCACAGAGATCTTCCCGCCTCTGTCTCCTGAGTACTGATATTAAAGGTACACACTACCACACCCAACTCCCAAAACACATGCATTTACAAAATGTCATCTGGGTGTGACAGAAGAATATATCTAGCTTACTGATTTTTCTCTAGGGTATATTAAGCATAGAAAACTTGGAAGTACGCTTAAACAATTTGAAAACACAAATGCAGCTAAAAATCAGCTAGAGAATGAAGAATGTAATACCATCACGTAGGAACCAGAAGGCATGATTCATCACATAAATATCAATATTAATAAAAGCATGAAGTTCAAAGGGTGGGAGTTTAGTTCTGGCCTGTGCACCTGCTCAAGGCATCCCTACTATAGGGGCTTTCTCAGGAGACCAAATACCAGGAAGGAGGCTTCTCTGTGTGCTGAGAAAATCCACTGCAGATCTGAAAGTTCTAGAATGTACAAGGTAAAAGGTGGCATGGCCCACATATTCTAAAAGACCCTCTGCAAGGAGAAAAGCAAAATCCATGGATGGGAGTTCCAGCAAGATAACACTTTCAACAGATGAGGCAGTTTGGGATGTTGGAGAGAAGATGCTTTGGTCTCTAAAGATATAGATAAAGGCCATGACATAAGAAAGAATGGTTCAGGTGCTAGCAAGACACCTGTCTTAGTCATTGTGCTATTGCTGTAAAGAGACACCATGATCAAGGCAACTCTTCTAAAAGAAAGCATTTAATCGTGGGTTTTATTAAAATCTTAAAGATTGAGTCCATTATCATCATAGCAGGAAGCAAACAGGCATGACACTGAACAGTAGCTGAGACCTTTATATCCTGATCCACAGGCAGCAAGCAGAGATGGACATTGGGCCTAGCCTAGGCTTTTGAAACATCAAAGCTCGCCCCAGCAATACACTTCCTCCAACAAGGCCACATCTTCTAACCCTTCCCAAACAGTTCTACTAACTGCGAACCAAACATCCAAATGTATAAGCCTATGAGAGCTATTCTCACTCAAACCATCAAATGTATGAGCCTATGGGAGCTATTCTCACTCAAACCACCACAGCATCACAAGCAACATGTCTGGGCCACATCTCAGAGTGTGATTTTAAGACCTCTATTCCCCAAATAGTGTATGTGTGAGTGTGAGTGTGTATGTGTGTGTGTGTGTGTGTGTGTGTGTGTGTGTGTGTGTGTGTATACTCATGTGTGCACGTGTTATTGCTTTCTAGTGCAACAGTTTCAAAAGCATGTTCTTTGAACTACTTACTCTGAGAATAGTAAAAGGG
Organism: Montemys delectorum; assembly: GCA_019843815.1. Taxonomy (NCBI): domain Eukaryota; kingdom Metazoa; phylum Chordata; class Mammalia; order Rodentia; family Muridae; genus Montemys; species Montemys delectorum. The sequence continues at coordinate 25,033 of JADRCD010214486.1, read as the reverse complement.
ATTACACATATTACCACCATGGTGGGACAATCTAAGGAACACTGAAATAAAGGTGCTTCTTCGAGACTTTCCTCACCCTTTATTATGTCAATTCCCATTGAAAATCTCTAGGACTGGATTAGAGAGATGGAGCAGGCATGTTTCATGAGTTTATTTCACCATATAACCCACTTTTTCTCTCGTGCAGCATGGCGTGGAACTACAGTGCCACCAACTGCACTTCAGAAGGTGTTACTAGAAAGAGGATAAAAATAATATGACCTATAGCTGGAGCACTACAATAAAAACTCCTGAGTTCAAATCCTCAGCCCTTCTTCTGGGGGGCCTTCATTTTCCTCTACGGAATGAAATATTCAAAATGTCCACCTTAGAGTGTTATTTATACCAACTGAGAGAACATTAGAAAGTGCTGAGCATGCTGGCAAGGGTCAGAGAGGAGAGCAAGCAGAGGGAGAGCTTCCTGAACTTGACCACCCAGCTCCTGGTGCTTCTCACTGGTCAACCCTAGCCGAAGCCCTCAGACCTGTTAACCAGCCTCTTGTGGGAATTGACCTCCAACAGAAGAAGCAAAGGAATCATCACTGAATACATATTGTCCCAGAAGCCTGGAGCCTCCTGAGCCATCATCCACCAGAACCAAACCCATGTGTGATAGTTAAGTTGTCAATTTGGTGAGATCTAGAGTAGCCTAGGAAATGGGCTGCTGGGCAAGCTCATGGAGGATTGTTTTAATTGGCTTAACTGAGCTGGAAAGGCCCACCCTAACTGCGGGCATCACCATTCAGGTAGCCTGGGATCCTGAACTGAATAAAAAGAAAAAGCCAATTGAATAGCAGCATTCACTGTTCCTCACTTCCTAGATCCAATATGACCAATTACAGCAAGATTCTGCTACCTTGACACCCCCAAACATGATGACAGCACCCTGGAATCAGGAGACAAAACAAGCCCTTTCTCCATTAACTTCCTTTTGTCGGAGTATTTAAACACAGCAATGGGAAAGGTAACTTCAGCACTGGTTCTGCTGATCAGCTGAGGCTCAGTGGACACCTAGCCCTGCCACTCCCTGACGATGGGGCTCTCTGCACTTTGTTGTTGTTGTTCTGATGGTATTGTTTAAGACATGATATGGTTATGTGGTCCAGCCTGGTCTCAAACTCATTGTATAGCCCAGGCTGGTCTCCAACTCCCAATGATCCTTCTATACCAGCCTCCCCATGCTAGGGTTATAGGCTGACACCTCTGTGCCCAGCTTTGCCTGCTCTTCCTGAGTCACCCATCTGAACAGAAGACTGGGCAGGGGTCAGTTTATTCAAAACAATTACCCTCCATATTATCTTGGGTCTGCTCTTCCTCCCTAGCTTCCAGGAGATGATGCTAGACCTCAAAGCAGAACCAGAAAGGCTATGAGGATCTCAAAGTTTCTCCAGCATTCACTGCCCTTGGGTTATTTTTATATCTCATTTGCTCACATTATGGCCATTTACATACTTCAGCAGAGCACACAAATGTCCAGAACACACACCAGGAACAATAAGGCACTTCACCAAAGCCCAAGCACAGAGGAGGTTTCGGAAATCAGTTACTAAAACAAGTGGTTCCCTCATGCCCGAGTGCGAGAATTCTCGGTAACACTTGACAATAAGTGGACGTGATGAGGGCCACACAGCACAGTAATTCCTGCTGGATTGCACATTGAAAGCTGCATTCAGCGCTCCGAAGCCATCAGAGCGGGCTTTGTTGAGATGAATAAGAAGGGATTGCAGAGTGAATGGCTGCTTCATTGCCAAGTGCTTCCGATTCTCTGCTCCTGCCATCTGTGTCCTCCGGAAGACACTTGAAAGCAAAGGTCCGCATCAGGGCTGGCTCCAGGCTGCTCAGAAGGACATCTCTTTGGGCATGGGAGTCTCAGAGAAGAGGGTGGCCGGGTCGAGGCAGGACAAGGAAACTCATTGTCCCTCTAGTTAGAGAAACTTAAACAAGCAATCAGATATAGGACCCCATCCTGACACTCACTCAGACATTCCCCTCCTCACTCTCAGAAAGCCAAACAGCTGCACTCACACATGCACATGCACACATGCACATATACACACATTAATTCTTTCAACAAATAGTGACTGCTTCGTGCCAACAATTATACTAATCAAGCCTGTGAATGTGTGTTTCTATAGTTTAAACTTCTCATGCACACACACAGTCACACACACACACACACACACACACACATGAGCGCACACCCTGGGCATAAATAGACGCAAGTATACAAAAAGACATGTATACATACAAGGACACATATGCACACACAGACAGAGGAGCATACAGGCAAGCCACAGACAACCATGCCTAACCAGTTTAGATAACAGGACTGTCGCTCCAACCCCAATCACTCACATGCCACATTTTATATATACTCATAACTCAAGTACAGTACCAAGTGCCAGTTCCACTGTTTAATTCTACCAGTGTGGATCTATTTTTAACTTGGAGGTTCTCAGCCCAAGACTATTGCTCTTATCAAGAGCTCTATCTCTCCTTGGTTCACCATCTGATAGTTCTACATTTACACCTCCAGTGGCTCATATCTGCAGTCTGGATCAAGACTGTATTGTGTTAGGCAACCTGGCGGCAGAAATGCAATCGAAAGGACAGCTACCTATGGTGACATGCAGTGGATGAAGACGAAGAGCTCATTTAAACAATCCCAGGTTCTCTCCCAAGTCGAACCCAACAACAGCAGCAAAAGCAAAAACAATAATAACTACTGCCAACTGAGTATTCACTGTACATAAAGCAGGATGCTGAGTACACACCATGAGATATTTTGGTTTATTCTCTCAGCAACCCGCTGGGTATGTGCTATTGCTATGTCTAATTTGCACAAAATCAGAACCAAGCATTGCCAGGTTAGGACCAATGATTTGTCTAGTGACATCAGCCAACTGGTAGTAGAGTCGATATTTAATCCCAGGCTCAAATGTTCTCTGCACCAGTTAGCTGCTACTAAACCAGCCCATCCTTTTACAGGCATTCACTCTGATGCCTGCTGGGATTGGCCAGGCAGTTCTAGCTGGTTCTCTCACAGGACAGGATGAGGATAAGGTGATGCTTAGCATTAATTTTATGGGGGGGGCGGTACTTGCCAAAATTTCAATAATTGACATAAATATTTCAACTGATAATACTTTCTAAAAATGGAGGCAATTATCCATGAACAACATCAAGACTTTAGGACCAGCAAGATGGTTCCATACACAGAAGTGCTTGCTGTGCAGGTTTGAAGGCCTGAGTTAGATCCCCAGGACCCACAGAGGAAGAAGAGAACCAGCTCCCAAGAGTTCACATCTGGCCTCCATGATGTGTTCTCTCTCTCTCTCTCTCTCTCTCACTCTCTCTCTATCTCACATACACACAAACACATACACACACACCATATATATATATGTATATATATATATACACACACACATACACATACAAGTATCATATAAACACATATACAATAACAATAATTTTTAAAATTCTAAAACCTTCAAGAGTCAATATTTCTGATATTGACTTTTGACTAAGACTCAGTGTAGCTGGGGTTCAGCACCATAACTAAACCACTCTGGCTCTCCACTGGTCTCACAACCATCACCTGTAAAGTTAGAACACCTGAAGGCCCACTCAATCACATCAGGTACCTGAAGACTCACTGTGAAGGCTGGCATCTCGAGGGCATCCTTCTCTAACTCAGTATCTGGGAAACAAACCATCAGAATACCCATACTTGCTCCATAGAAGCTCAAGGCTCCACATAGGTGTATCCTCTAAGAAAGAGATGCCACAGCTGTTTTACAACCCAGCTTCAGAAGCCACTCAGCTTCCCTGCCACAAGATGCTACCTGTCAGCAACAAACCACCAAAGCTAACCTACACTCAAGGCAGAGGTAGAGCCTTCTGATCTGAGACATGTCCTACCACACCACACTCCCAAACCACTGCCGGGGGAACTTTCTCTCCATCCAGTAGCCCCCTCTGAAGCAGCTGATGCCCCAAATCCTAACAAAGTATGGTTGCATCAATAGGAATTCGTTCCATATCTGAATATATGGCCAAAGTCCAGAGAGAGCCTTGGCCTCTCAGGGATGTCTGCACTCCCAGGAGCCCCTGCTTCCTTTCATACTGCTAGGTCAGTTGGGAGGTAGAAGCAATTGAGCCTCAGCATCCTTCATTAGTCATCAGCTATTTTCCCTGATCTAACAGAGGTTCGGGAAATCTGATTTCAATCGTGGATATGGAGGAAATGAAGAGCTGACTTCGTTGAGCAGAGGAGAAACTGAAATTGGACAAATCTCACTGAGACTACATCTAAACTCAAACCACCGGTGACACAGCTCTTCCATCTTTCTTGGTCACCTTAACTTTTCACCTGTAAAATGAGAATATTAGTACCAGGTTCTGCTTTTTATGTGTGTGAGTGTTTATCTGATTGTATGTCTGGGCAAACTGGGTACTATATGCATGCTTGGTGCCTAAGAGGGCCAGTGCAGGGAGGTGGAGTCCCTGAAACTGTGGGACAAATACCTGTGAGCCATCATGTGGATGCTGGGGTTGGGACCCAGCCAATGCTCTTAACCACTGAGCCATCGCTCTAGCCACAGTGGCAGTTTTTAGTTTTTATTCTAACTAGAAAATGGCCAAGCCTGAAAGGAGTATAAATAGTAGGGGAGCATGTACCAGATGCCCAGTAGTGATGCTTTCTCTCTCCTCTGTCACACTTCCCTGACCCACGCCCTATTCAACATTCATGTGTCTAGCACAAAGACATCGGGGGGCGGGGGGGGGGGGAAGAAGGCAAGAGAATTCCAGAGACAGAAATACATGACTGATGGTGTTGATGATGTTGCCTCAGTCAAGGTCTAAGCAGGAAGACGAGCCACCTGAGAATTTAAAGCAAAGAGAATTTATTCTGTGAAATTGCCTGTATTCATTGATGGACAGGCTGAGGCAACCTAGGGACTGATGAGAGTAGGGACAGCCATCATTCTACAGGACAAGAGGAGAAGGGGGGCCTTCTGGAACCCATAGCCATGACCACTGGATAGAGTGTCCCACAAGAACAGGAGTCACTAAGCTTAGTTGCTGCCAGACAAGATGAAGAGAAATGCCCTGGCCTCTCACTGTCTCCTTCCATTTTCCTACCAGCACCACCTATTGCCTCATACCAACCAGAAGCAATTGCTAGCAGAGCCTAGAAAAGGCAAGCAGCATGTATCAATTCTACTATGACATACATTACAAGAAAGAAGGACAAGGAATGATGCAAAAACACACAGGCCAGGCACAGGGCAGCAACCATCATTTTAAGGCTACAGAGTCCTGGAACAAATAGTGGAGTGATATGCAAACTAATTTTAATATAATATTATCATTATCTGCTGGAGCATGAGACCACACCCTTAAAGAAAACAGGTTCTTCCTCCCCCAGAAGCCATCAACTGTCCATAGCTCCTCAGTTCCAGGTAGAGGACCATGAGCCCCACCTACCTCCAATGCATATCAGTTTTAACTGAATCTCTAATTGAGAACCAAGTTCTGTGACACCATTTAATCCTCACAATTGCTGATAGGGCAAGTAGTGTCACTAAAGTCATGGCAAGTGGAGAAACTGATGGTCAGAATGGCTAAGTTCCTTATTTGAGGAATGAAGCCATGATACCAGACCAGAAGAACTCTCACCAGAAGCCAAGCTCACGAAATCAAATTACCCACTGCCCAGTAAGAGAAACTGACTGGAAAAGCAGCTCTCTCATCCCCTATTCTTCATGTTCCTACACTCTTGGTGCACTGCACAGTTGTAATCACTACTTCCCCTCCAGAGCTTTGTCGTTCGTTGTATTTGGTCCATCACTCTTGGATTTGTCTGTAAAAATTTCAGATCCTACACCAGTAGGAGAAAGTCCTTGGGACTTCAGGGTCTCTGAGAAGCAGGAGATAAAAGTTCAAGACAGTTGAAAAGATAGCATGAATTGATGCATCTTGTGTCTGTGACAGATACTGTCTGGCTCCTTCTCATATCTGCCTTGTCCCAAGGCTGTACTGGGAAGTCCCCAACCATCAGGGAGCACCTCAAGCACTTGTCTCTACTGGAGGCTACACATTGCCTGAGAGCTAGCTACCTTTAACCAGCATGCACAGTGGTCAGAGAAGCTGAAGAATTAGGACGAGGAACAGAGCTCAGCCAATGAGAGGCAGGAGCTGATGGTGAAAGTCCCAGCTTCCTTGCTCAGTGATTGTCAATTCTCTTCACCCAAGGGACACCCCAAAGAACACAGAATCTTGGGGCTACTTCTGTGCTAGGTAGGGTAGACACTCGTGGCAACAATTCCCCACCACAAAAAAAAAAAAAGAAGACAATGGTATGTACACACAAAAAGCTCAGTGGGATCCCCTGCAGAGTCAGGCTTCTGTCCCTGCAAATTATTTTCTTGCTAATCAATATGTTTAATAAATAATATTCCAGTTGATTTCATTACTGGCAATACACAAATCAATAGAAGGTTATTGCATGATAACTTCCCATTGATATTGTAATCCCCCTGATTTAATAGATGTTGCTTTTCTGAAGATTGCTGTTTGCATTAGGAATTGGGGGAAAGAAAACAAAAACACACAAGAATTCTGTCACAGAACAGAGGTTCAGTTTAATAAGAAAGCAGCAAGGGAGTAAATAGGGGCTCCCCCATTTCTATCTGCCCTCACCTGCACTGTGAGGCCCCACTGCCTGGGTCTTTGTTAATTTCCTTGATTGAACCCCAGAATAAAATAAAGTTAGAATGTGGGCTAGATGGTTTTTTGGATGCCCTTCAGCAAGTGCACTGGTCTTCTCTTTTCTTACCAAATCCTAGCAGGAACTTCTTTATGAATGAAAATCCTAAACAGGAAAATGGATGGTGTCAAATGATAACCCCTGGCTCCAAACAGTCTGTCAAATCCTGGCATGCTGAAGCCAGGATGCCCCTGCAAATGCCAAGTGCAAAGAGCCCAATTACTAGACAGTGAATGACAACATCAGAATCAGAGGGGACAGGTGTCAGATTCCTGTAGTTCTGCTGTGAGAGGTAATAACTCAGGAGGTGAGGGGTGGGGCTAGAAAATGCACTTCTTAGTTTGCTATTAAAGTGTAACATTCTATTAAAACTAACTTCTAAAGGCTACATGAAAAGGTGGAATGATGTCAGATTTCATAGTGCAAGCACAGGCTGTCACTTGATTGTCCTTGCCATAGACACCAGCAGCAACCTTGAAGAACCTTACAACTTGGCACCACACTACTGGCTGCAAATTTATAGCTTCCTTTGACTTCTTAGGGGTTCAGGGAAACCTTAGAATGCATCAGAGAATCCAGGCAGGTACTACACTTAAAATTACAGCTTCATCTTGAAGCTTAAAAATTGAGACCAGCCAAATAGAGAAACCAGACAGGAAGTCTGAAGAGAGGTCCAAACATGAAATGCCTGTGTGCTCAGGAAAAGTTATCGTCACCACCCGCGGATGCTCACCAAGCTCCAGTATCCAGACTCTGCCAGGGTTTGCTTTGCCCTGATTAACTCGTTGGCATGTGGAGTTGGAAAGAAGCTTTACGGGGTGCTTGTGTAATCATCGTGAAAGTTAGAGTTCAAATCCCAGTACCCACTTAACAATCTGAACATCCTACAAACCCCACTAACTTTAGCTCCAAGGGATCTAACACTCTCTCCTGGGCTCTTTATATATACAGGCATACAAACTATATGCATAAATTTTAAAAATTGCTTTTAAAAGATATCATGGACCCGAGACTGAGCTCAGCTCCTGCCCCTCACCCCTAGAAATCACACTGCTATCTATCCATATCTGATTCTGATGGCTTGGCTTCTCAGAGCCCAGATGCAATTTGGGACTTTTCTTAGCCTTCTTCATTACACCCTCCACCCCCATACATATATGAAGATGTATTATATTTAGATAATTGATGCTGCTGGTATCTTGTTCACCTCAGCCAGAACGGTGCACCCATTCCTTGGCTTCTGTATGGAAGGCCTGCCTTTTTGTCTCAAGGTGACATCAATTCTATGGTGCCATTTATGTATCAGAGCTCCCTGTGGGATCAGTCAGGAGCTAATCTCCACCTGAAGACCACATGCTTTCTTGATTCCTTTCTACCCCGTTCTGCTTCCTTCATCCCCTTTCCCAGGGGTATTCCCTTCTTTCACCTGCCCTAGAATCCCTAATTCAGGTGCTGCTTGCCCCTAAGGCTGAGCTCAAGATAACTCCATATTCTTTCTTCTTGCTGAAGCTGCTGTGAGTAGATTTCTCTCCTGCCAATCAGAGCTCCAGGGCACTTCTTTAATTAATTTGCAATATGTAGGTAGGCTAGCTTTCCAACGCTGTGACAAAATATCTGAGATGCTTAACTTGCAAAGGGGAAAAGCTGGCTTTTGGCACACAATTTCGAAGGGTCCAGTGCATGGCTGAGTGGCCCAGTTGCTTTTCAGCCTCTGGTGAGATAACACATCATGAAAGAAACATGGATCAAAGACCACCTCATGATGAGAAAGAGCAAGGGCTCAGGATCCCACAGTTACTTTCAAGGATGTAGCCCCAGTCACTTAAAGACACCCGCAAGATTCACCTCTCAAAAATTCTACTTGCTCCCTGGAGCTCCACTCCGGGGACAAATCTTGAGTATGCAGACCTTAGGAAGACATTCAAGATCCAAAGTATAACAGTGAGTCTGTCTGAGTCACTTGATGGTGACATAGCTCACATTATAGTAATGGTTTCACCAACATTTACATAGCTATTTGCCTAGCTCTCATTAAACCTATCAGTACTTGCAATTTTGTTCCCTACAGTACTGTGATAAAGATTTTGAAAGTTCAAATAATAAAATGAGTATGTAAATAAAGCCTCATTCCACGTGCTTGTCTAGGTAAAATTCAAATTCCCTGAGACAGCCCATCCACTCAAACAGATTGACTCCCTTGACCCACCCCCATCCCTACCTTATACCCTGTCTCCTTTCCAAAAGGTCTACCTCCTGAGCAATCTGTCAGCATCCACCCAGGTGTGACTGGTCTCTTCTGGGGCTTTCCATTGATGTCCTCTGCTGAAGTGTGCAGCCTCACCTTCTGGTCACGAGTTCCCCCACAACACAGCATCTCTGCCCTGGCTTTATACTCTGCATGTGCAAACAGGCTCTCAACTCATGTGTGGAACATGCAAGATCTCACAGGTGTCTCAGAAACATGGGTGGGTATCCTGCACTCACATGCCTGACCTTTTTCGCTTCCCATCCATCCATTTGCAATACTGGATACACCCAAGGCCTTGATGAATTTAAGATTCCCGAAACGTACTCAGGGACCTCCTGTATAACACTAAAAACCAGTGAAGGGTAAACTCCCCACTACCTTGAAAAGGTCAGGCTCAAAAAAAAAAAAAATGTCAGGCTGCACCAAATGCCGCCTTTCCCGTGGCTATTCTTAGACTTCCGTGTTAGCTACTTCACTCATCACTGTGACCAAATACTAACAAGAAACAGCTCAAGGGGGGATGAATTTATTCTGGCTCACACTTGGAGGATAGAGTCTATCATGGCATGAAAGCACGGGAGCATCACACTGCTTGCTTAGTGGTCCACAGACCAGCAAACACAGGCCTGTACCTAACAACAGAAAGAACAAATGAATTTGGCTGGTTGGAGAAAACCACTTACATTCAATGTCAGTTGACAATAATGGAACACTTGGGAAAGACCCTAAGCCCTGAGTTCTGATTGGTCAGAATTAGAACTGTACCTTGGCCCGGATGCTGGTTATATGCTTCTAGACCCTGCTTTAGCCTCTACTCAGCTCTGCCAGGAGAAACAGGGCCCTGGAGTCCTTGTCTGTGGCCTGGATCAGTCAGTGATTCTGCTTATGTGGTGGCAACAATAAAAGATTCTGTTGTTTCATGAGTCACTGTGTTTTCCCTCTCCTTTGTTGTGGTGCGCAATGGACACAGTGTAACAATTGTCATGATGGGTCTACCAATTATCACCATTTATTGTAAGTATCCTCACCTGTTCTCTGTCAAGTTGGAGATTTTTATGCCCATTTTCCAGGTGAAGAGAGTGAGAGTCTGTTGTTTGTGTTCTGTCATGATCAAAAGCAATTTGAAGAAATGATCTCTTTCATCTTCCAAGTTGCAATCCATCACTGAAGGAAGCCAAGGCAAGAACTCAAGGCTGGAGCTTTAGGCAAAATCCACAGAGGAATGCTGTTCACTGGCTTCCTCCCCTGGGCCTACTCAGCAGCTTTCTTATACATCCCAGGCTGGTTGCCTAGAAATGGTTCTGCCAAGAGTGGGCTGGGCCCTCCTATATTAATGAGCAATTAAAGAAGTGACCTGCAGACATTCCCACAGGCCAATCTGTGGTTTCCTAGTCCCAGGCTTATCAAATTAACTACCAATACTAGCCATCAAGGGTCCATGTGACTAAATTGCACAAAGTCACGCATCTCTTAGAATTTATTATGTTTTATTTTAATAACTGAGAGGAAAATGCAGGTATAACTCAGATACCTAAAGCCAGGCATCAAAGGTTTGCCAGGGACCCCAATTTCTTTGTCCCCGCTTTTCTGGTCAGCAACTGAGATACCATCTGCCTCAGTTTCCTTTCCTGTTGCTGTGATGAGACACCCAAATACAACTTACAGAAGAAAGAAGTAATTCAGCATGCATATCCACGTCATTTTGAAGAAGTCAAGGCATCAGGAGTCTAAAGCAACTGATCACATCACATCTGCAGTCAAGAATAGAGGGCAGTGAACTAACACATGAATTAATACATGCATTAATGCATGCATACTTAGCACTCTGCTCCTCACCCACCCCTGCTCTTATACAATCAGGCATCCTCTACCCAGGGAAACTCTACCACTCACAATGGGTGGGTCTTTCTATCTCTTTTTTTAATTTTAGTTTTTTTTTTTTATTTATTTTAAGTTCACGTGCATTGGTGTTTTGCCTACATGTACGTCGGTCCATATATCTGTGTGAGAGTGTCAGATCCTCTGGAACTGGATTTACAGAGCTGCCATGTGGGTGCTAGGAGTTGAATCATGGTCCTCTGGAAGAGTAGTCAGTGCTCTTAACCACTGAGCTGTCTTTCCAGCCCTAGGTCTTCTTATCTCAATGAACAGAAACAAGGCAATCCCTCACAGGCGTGCCTGCCAGTCAACCTAATCTAGATAGTCTCCCACTGATATTCATTCCCTTCCCAGGTGACTCCAGACTGTAATAAGTTGACAAGTCGAAGGAACCATCATATGTCCCTTTTCCTTATGCCACTCATTCTAGTCCACAGAACTAAGTGTGTAAGTCAGAATCAGAGCCAGCTCAATATTCCCTCCAAAGCACCCACAGGTCAGATATCTGTGGGAGAAAATTGTCCATCTCAGAGGAGCACCCAGTGAGTAATTGAGAAAACAGAAATTAAGCATCTAAACTAGGGATTCTGAGTGTCAAGAGAGGACTGTTGGAAATTGCCCTGGTTACTGTCTATACTTCCTGCAAACAGAGCACATGGCCACTCTAAGGTGTAGAGACAGAACTGTGTGAGAGAGACAAGGACAGACTGCTCTGCATCACATATTAAGTGACTGTGGAGCATCCTGCTATGGGGCCATCCCCCCCGTTATTAGCATTATTATTGGCCTTTAAATATGTCATAGTCAAAGATTTGCTTCATTCTTCAGCATGATTGCCATTGATTTTTGAAGCCCACATCTTCTTCCCCAGGGAAGCACGTCTTCAGCAAAATGATAGAAGGAAATGGGAAAGAAGGATTGAATTTATAGGCATCCATTTTACGGGCATCACTTTAGGGATGCAGCTGATCTCAACACTGCACTTCTCAGAAGGTAGTCCAGGAACCGCCCACATCAGAACCACCTGGGACCTTGTAAAAATTTCGATTCTCACGTTCCAAACAAGACCCTACTATGTCGGAATCTCGGGGGACCAATCTGGGAACTGTGTACTTAATAAGTTACCTAAAAGTTCTTACATGAAAAGGCCACCAGGCCTGCAAATTCAGGTACTAGAGGGAGCCCCTTACATATGACCCTGCTGGACATCAGATTTGAATGCTTTGGCAAGGACTTAAAAATAAGATTCCTGGCAATTTCCAGCTTGAAAAGCATGAAGAGCCTTTCTCCCCCGCTCCCAACCCCAGTGTATTTGCCTATCCTGGTGTAACTGTGTGCAGAGGAGGCTCCAGGTCTCAGGGTTAGATCTCAGGCCTAGAGGAATGGGCAGGTTCTTGGCAGTGGCATCTGCCACGAGGAGCTGGTAATGGCCTGATTTATGACACTCAGCATGGGACCTGGCTGCTGAGCTCAATCACAGTGGCTCCCCACGGTGGGGTTCACTCACTGTAAAGGGCCTGGAAATTGGAGAGGAATTTACCTCCTGCTGCCGAACATTACATAACAATCAAGGGAAACAAGCAGAGACAGGAGGGAGCCTCCTCCTCAGCTGGCACTAGCAGCCTGGCACAGCAAAGGAGGAAGGCCTGCGAGAGGTCTGCTGGGGTTTGCTTCTCGTCAGCAGCCTCGGGAATGGGTTCCAGGGTAGCCCCGCCAGAGCCAGCATCCGGGCCAGGGCAGATACAAGCATTGGCCCAGATACTTCTAGACAAAATGACTGGAGAGAAAGCTCACGTGGGTATCTAGAGCCGTGCCTGCGGAGTCTCCAGCTACAATGCTCACAGCAACAAGGAGGACTTCCCTCCTTTACTAGAGACCCTGAGCTTGACAGGGCAGGGTATGGGACAGAATGAAGACAGGCTGGGGTGGGGCCCAGATCATTGCAACCTCATAGGTCTTGAAGAAGCGTTGGGTTTTCTTCCCAGTGCCCTGCAGTGTCACAAATGGGAATACGTTCTCCCCAGCTTCCCTTGGTAGCCACAGCACAGAAAGAGCAAGGGGTGGCTGATTCTGAAAGCCAGTTCTGTTGGGCTCACTCAGAACACAACTCTGTACTCGATTTCTGCCCCGCCTCCCGACCCTTGAGGTGATCACTGCCTTATTTCATTGACTGGGTTGTGTATTTACATCCTGATCGCATGCAGCCTCCCCTTCCTCCTCTCCTCCAGTCTCCCCCTCTCATTTCACCTCCCACCCTACCTCTACCCCTTCTCCCCTTTAAAGCGAGCCCAAGAAGACATGTAAGTGGGCAATGTGGGGAGCCACAGACTCCCTATCTAGTGCTCACCAGGATGATGAAATTTCCCTTCCAATAAGGTGTTCAAAACTCACAGATGCTCTCCTACCCTGAAGCTACATTCAGCCAGGACCCACGTCCCACTCTCTGCTGCTGGTGGCGGCATCACCAAGAATGTGTGCTGGCACTGACCTGGCCACTGTCTTTCAATTGGGGAACTTTATCCCCTGGCAAATCAGTCAACGCCCAAAGTGTTAAATACTTTTATTACCTTTGAAATGAATGGTGTCAGTCACTCTGACTAGGTTTGTATCCTCTCTGTCTTCTTCCCAGATGAATTTTAGGTACCCAAAGAGTAGATAGTTCATGCTGGACACAGTCCAAACCTGTTCCACATGAAAAGAAAGGATGACGTCACTTGCATTTACATGGGGCGGGGGGCATCTGAAGTCAGTGTGCTCAGGACATCACCGTGAATAAACCCATGACGGCTGTGTCCCAGCGTTGCTTCTAGTCTAAAAGGGAACATGAATATATGAATAGATGTCAATTTACTGAGGTTAACAAAGGTCTGTACTGTCACAGGGATCCAAGGCTGTCAGTACACAGGAGACTGACCTGGTTGAGCAGGCTTCCTGGAAGAGGTGCTCAATGTGGAGGACATAAATAAAAGTAATACCTACAACTTGGGGACAGGGAAAGATGGAATTGCAGTCAGGCCTGAAGAACTGCACCTGCCAAGCCCCCCAGCAGAGGGCGTCTGGCCCTTTGACCCCACCTGTCAGTTACAGCATCTCCACTTCAGTCTGGCAGTATACACACTCCAGGATCACATTCCTTTAGAAAACAGTGTTTGGCAGCTATAACACAAATGCTGGAAGTCGAGGCAAGCGAATGACCTCAGTGGGCCTATCAGCTGTTTAAATCTCTACACGCAGACTCAAGCGAAAGGCCAGAGGTCAGGGGTCAGAGGTGACTGACCAGACACATCACCATGAGTGGTGAGCCACCGCTAATGAAAGAACAATGCTCCCTTGTCTTCAGCTTGTTTTTCTTTGCTGCGTATTCAAGACACACAGTTCGTTGGAATCCTGCAGGATTCCAAACACCAAAGTAGATTCTCAGAAGCAGGCACTTAGGCCATTTTGGATTTCAAAACTGACAAAATGGACTCTGTTCATGTCATTTCATACTGTCTCTTGCTTCAGCAATGTTCACTGAGTACATTTAAGACATGCCCAGCGCTATACACGTGATGTGAAGATAAACAGCATGAGATCTCCACCTTCGTGAAATCAAAACTGTGAACGCTTCCTCCAGACCTAACAAGGCAGTCCTCAACAGCAGTGTCTGAAATCAGTCAAGGAGCATTTCCGATGGCCTGCAAGTCCTCGCCCCATCTTGGATGTGAGGGATGCACTCAGAAAGGTTAGACAACTTATCTAGATCACACAGTAAATGCAGACATCCAGATCCAAATCCAGGCCCCTCGAATTCCACAGGCATGGATCATGGACCCTGCAGTCTGATCTGATCCCTGAGGTGAGGGAACAAACGGAGGAAATTAAAAGAAAGCGTAGGTAAATGCTAGCCCAATGGTGTGCCGGGAGGAATTTTCACAGTATAACAGAAAGCGGGAAGGAAACAAGAAGATTGATAGCAAGTCCTGCATGAAATACCAGAAATTCTACATGTCAAAAAATGCCATAGAAAACTCAGAAGGTGAGTGAGAAATTGGGGTGACAAAGCTTTCTGGAAAGCACTGCCATGAAAGCCAGATTTTGAGTAACAGAAATACAGAAGGATCCAAAGGCAAAGAAATTTCAAAATAGCTGAAGAGATGGCTCATCAGTCTCTGCTCTTCTGGAGGACCAGAGTTTGGTTCCCAGCATCCACGATGGGCAGCTCACTGCTGCCTGCAAGTCCAGCTGCAGGGAATCTGATGTCTGTAGCCTTGGTGAGTACCTGCATGTGTGCACTCACACACAGGTACATACACAACATGTAACAAAAAATTTAGTTTTCAAACTCTATAAATGGCCAATAAGACATTAATATTTACTAAGAAAGTATCCGTAATAAAAACAACAACAACAACAATAAGAAAAAACAAATTAGAAAGGAAGTGATGATGTGCCCCACTTTTCTCTCCCACTGTGTGACTGGCAAAGGTTAAAAAAATAAAAATAACCCCACAGCCTTGATGTATGTGCTGCGAAATGAGTATGTGTGCCCACTCTATCAGTAAATGTCTGGGGAGCATCGGACAATATGAATTAGGAGCCTTTAAAAAATTATAACCTTTAACTCAATAATTTCACTTTAGAAATTTATCAGAGTTGCAGACCAAAAAGCAGAGAGTGGGATGTTCACTGTGGTATTATTTATAGTAAAGAGGAGCTGTAAATCACAGAAAAGCCCAACAATAGGTGGACGATGGGATCAATTCTGGTGTAACCAGATGGGAGTACACAGCTATTAGGAATCATATTTTTAAAGCCCACTGAGTAGCCTGATCCATCTATTTCATCTACCTAGAAGGAAATAGTAAAGATATGGGCTACTTCACACGAGGACGTGGTAGCCAGGACTCAAGAGGGCGCCGCTGCCTCCCACTTTCTCTCCCGTTTGTCTCCGCCTTCCAAACAAGTTTGTAAATAGTTCTTCTACTTCTTAAGCAAGAGACACAACTCTCCTCCCCCCCCGCCCTTTGCTCAAACTTGCTTTCCCCTTAATGTCTTTCTGCAGTAGGAAAAGAAACACCAAAATCAAAAAATATCTCAGAGCTACTTACAACTACCTACTGGCTTCTTGATTTCCATCTTTCCCAAGTGCTGGGATTACCGTTTCCTTTCTTGACTTCAGTCTTCTTGCCTTGTGGTTAGACCATGGCAGCTCCCTTCTCACTAACGTCCTAGAGTCTAGCTTTTCTGCAGGTCGCATTCTGCTGCAGACTGAAATGACCCTCTCTAATAGGGAGTGGGCCCTGTTTCCACTCCCCTCCAGATCAGGAGCTGAAGTTTGGACCTTTCCATAGTATTTCCCTCCAGGTCAGTGACCACATGGATCCTGCTCCTCCACAGCCCTCAAAACTACCATTCCCGATAGCTGTGCGTTCCCATCTGGAGCCACCAGAATTGACTCCACCCTCCACACTGCTTCAGGGGCCCTTCAGCTCCTGAGAAGAAAATCCCACCATCCATATTTTGTAAAGTAAGTTCAGAGCTTCCAAAGGAGGAAAAGATTTGGATTGTAATGATGAGGGTCTTCATTTGGACAGGAAAATCTGAGGCCGAACCACATACAACCAGTCTGGATTTGTGTGTGTGTTTGTGTGTGTGTGTGTGTGTGTGTGTGTGTGTGTACACACACACACACACACAAACATACACACATACATACATACATATATACATATGTATATATATGTATATATACATACACATACATGTATATAATATATATTTATATATTTTTATTATATGTATAATATATATTAAACAAGTGGTTTGATATATGTATGTATATATGTTATACATACATATTTTTGTTTAATAAGTTTAGTAGTTAAACTATTTGTTCCTGTACCTGATTGTCTCCCCACCCATATCTACCACTCAAATGATTCCCCTGTCAACTTGTTACACAGCAGTGCTCAACACACAGTAGGTACTGAGTAGTGGCTGCGGATGGTACAGAGATCATCGGACCCGGATACATACCAACCCCCGAGACCCCAGGCCCAGAGCCTCCCCTCCACACTAAGTTTGTGATTCTCTCTTATTTAAAGGATGGTGAAGAGGCTATGACCTGAAAAAAAAATCAATGGTTGCCTGCTAATAAAGGTCCTTATGCAGTAAGTGTGCTCTTGGGAAGCCAGCTCCTGCCCTCTCCTCGGCTTTGGCCTGATGCCCTGGAGTGATTTACTCTGCGGTAACATGATGGAGCCTCCACCATAGAAGGGAATTAAATAAAAATGCAATAAAAGAGGACAAAATCAATCTGCTTACAGTTTTGTTTAATAAAAATTCATGAAGGATGGGCAGGCAGGCCCATAAGCAATGTACCAGTTCTGCCGGGAGCTGGCTGGGGACACACTTAGTCTTCAAGCACCGGGCAGGAGGCTCAGCTAGAGCTGTCTAAGCAGACCTCCCACCCTGCAAACTGCTGCAAGCTGGGTCCTTCTGCCAGGCCATAGATCCAGGCCAGCCTCGTTGAAAGAGGGACAAGGCAGGTGAGAGAGTATTGATGGAAGAATTCCTGCAAGCCAAAGGATATGAGATCTTTTTTATGGGATCCATCTCCCTAAAACCATGAAGCTCCACATGTTCTGGAATGACTTACATTGGCTCTCGAGCCTGACCAACCAAGTACTTCTTAGAGTAAAAACTATTTCAGGCCACAAAATAAATTTTTTAAAATCATGTGGTTATATACTCAAGATTCCACATCTTGGGATGGAGGTATCAGACTACATATTTGCACTAGAGACTGGGGAGATGGATCGGTGGGTATCATGCTTACTGCACAACCCTCAAGACCCAAATCCAGATCCTAGGCACCCATCTGAAAGACTGAGCACGAAGGGTAAGCCCTGGAACCCTAGCACTGGGAGGCAGAGATAGGAGGACCCCAGAGTCTAGCTAGTCAGCCATTCTAACTAATTAATAAGCTCCACATTCAGTGAGAACTCCTCTCTCAAAGACTAAGGTGGAAAGAGACTGAGGGAGAAATGTAATATCAGTCTCTGACCTCCTTACACACTTATGGAGACATATGCCCACAAATATACACATACACCAATATATATTGCACACACACACACACACACACACACACACACCCCTCCAATGATCTATGCTAAATCTGATCCATCACTTGTTTTTTAAAATGTATTGGGATCCAGCCTTGTATTCCTTTACGATGCCTCTAGCACCACTTTTGTGCCTCACGGGCAGAGTTGGATAAAGTCAAACACAAAGAATTGAAAAAGACGGGCAAAGCCCTAACATCAGTTATCTAGGTTAATGGCAAACAACCCTAGTGGTCCTCACACCAAATCATTTGTCCACTCAACAACAACAACAAAAGCCTAAGCCTGGCCCCACGCTGGGGTTGTAGGGAGCACAGAGATGATGACCTCTTCCAACCTCAGCTCTTAGATTTCAGCCCAGACCTCTTTGAAGTTGTCTCTACCTGTTTCCTTCTGCTTCGTAGCAAAGCACCATGGCCCAGTGGCTTAAAACAGTGGCCATGTTGTTTGTATAGGTCAAAGCTCCAGAAGGGACAGGCAGAGATCAAAGCATCAGCCAGGCTGAGCTTTCATCTAAAGCTGGAGAAGGAATTCTCTTCCACACTCATTGAGGTTGTTGGCAGAATCCAGCTTGTTCCAGCTCTGGGCCTGGACTCCTAATGTTACTGCAGACCATTAGCCAGGAATTTCGCCCAACCACTGGAAGATTTCACAGTCCTGCCTTACATGGCCCCTTCCTCTTCAAGCCAACCACACACCACCCGTGGAGCCCATCTCCTGCTTTGAGTTTCTGGCTTCCCCTCTGTCAATTGATAGGAAAGCTCTCTGCCTTTGAGGGCTCTTGTGACAATACTTAGTCTACCAGGTAACCAAGTAATCGCTCCATTGTAAGGTCGACCTGACACATAATCATGAGAATGACAGAGCATGCTTGCACATGTTTGATTATATTGCTAGTCAGCCAGCTGGACTTTTGTTTATCTGTATAGAAGGCCAGATGAGAAATCCCACTGTTGGCAATCCCAGGCCCTTGAATGCCCATAGCCTATGGGCTGGGCTGATGGACCCAAACTTGGTGGACTGAAACCCTGACAGCCCTAGTCCCTAAGAGATAGAGACTTACTGCTCCAGGCTTTCAAAGCCAACAACTTCTACTCTAGGAACTCAAGTCAGAGACTCATTGCGCTGGGCTCCCAGCACTTGGCAACAATTGTGATCCTCAGCTTTCATCAGAAGTGGAGGTCCAGCAGCAGACAGCAAGCAACAATAGGGTGCCTTCTACTATTCCATTCCTTAATTAACCTCTGGCTCATGGACCCTCAGTATCACAGCAATAAGTGTCATAGCATTAAGGCTGATCGGGTCGGAAGCCTCAGCTGCTGACAGTAGTGTTATAGAACTCAAGCCCGAGGTAGCTGATGTCCAGATATCTGGATGCCTCCAATGACCAGGCCCACAGTTTCTCCAACTCAGCTATGTAACTTCCTTAAGGTATGTACAGTGTTCAGAGTGCAAGCTAGCATCAGAGTATCCCAGATGACTACTTAGCGGGTAGTCCTTTGCTCAAAGTACCAGGTACACCAGGGTGAGTCCAATTACCCAGCTTCTTCACCCCCACACACTTTAGGCTATTGAAAGGAAAAGAAACGTTTAAAAGGCATAGAATAAAGATTCGTTAATGTCAATCAATTACCATGCTGAACTCCCACTTCTGTGGCTTAGATTTGGTTACCTCTAGTCTGTCTCAGACGTGAAAGTACAACCTTTTGGAGACACATTTCAGAAATTCTGCCCACCAGAGAGAGAAGTTACATACTTGGTAGCATGTATTCAGCAGTGATAACAAGCAGACCCCTAGATTTTAGTAGATTAATAGTTAGACCTAGATTTACTCTCACTTAAGTGTCCCAGGGGGAAGACCAATGTCAGAAACTTTTCACCTCTAACACATAGCTTCCAAAGGATGCTACTTGCTATCAGGAGAAGTCAAGGAGAGTAAAGACAAAGACAATCACACGGGGCTAAAGCGGGGGGGGGGGGAAAGCAAGGGGCAGTGGAAGGGTGGGAAACAGCATCAAGCACTTCTGGTCATACTCTATTGGCAACTGGAGCTGTACAATCACTGTGAATTTCAAGGGAAAAAAAATAAAAAGAAAGCAGAGCTGAGTACCATATGCTCACCATTACTGTCACAATGTAGGAGAGAGATGATGGCCTCTGATGGCCTCTGATGACCTCTGATGACCTCTGATGGCCTCTGATAGCCTGTAGCAATCTTCTCCCTATGAAGGTGTCAGTGAACTCACAAGCTACTTGATGTCTGATTACAGCTTTGGTCCCTGGGACCATCTATGTTGATGTATTCTACATTTCTAATGTTTTCATTGCATTTTTAGATTCCCAGGTAAGTTCTTCTTTAGAAATTAATTTGTAAAAAGAACATTTAAAAGACATGTACCCAAGTAGCCAAATAAGAAAGTAAGGCTAGTAAAAGGAAGTGTGAGTACACTTGAGTAAATCAGAGAAATCTTATATATGGAGGGTTCTTTACTCTCCGTGGGATGCCAGAGTCAGCGCTTACCCAGGCCTGATTCACAGTGTAGTCCAAATCTTACACTCAGCAGACACCTTCCAATTGGCAGTGAGAGAAGCTGGCATTTATATTAGAATATTTTTCAGGAATTTTTTATTTTATGTCTATGTTGTATACCTGCATGAGTTTATGTGTTCCGTGTATATGAAGGTGTCTGCTGAGGCATCAGATCTCCCAGAACAGGAGTTGGGCACTTGTGGACTGCCCATGCTAGCTGCTGGGAACTGAGCATGGATCCTCTGCAAGAGGAGTGGGTTCTTAGGCACTGAGCATCTCTCCAGCCCCTGTACTAGAATAGTATCAGACATCACCACGGTGACATGATCCTGGACGGATAACAGAAAGATGAGCCTGGCAGGAAGCACATCTAAATGAATGCAAAGAAGACTTGGCAGGAGCAGGTCGTTATGACTGTGAGGGGCCCAGCAAACAAGAGGTCAATGAATGAGAAAAAAAAAATATGTGTAGAAATTCAGGAACTTGCTAATCAGATTTTTGGAAGAGAAGAAAATAGAGATAGTAGATTAACATCTTAATTGCCCAGTCTGAGTGAAACTATTTTGAGCAGAGTGAGGGGGAAAGCAAGAGCTGTTGGAGAAGGAAGGCAGAGAGTTCAGTTCGGGACATGTTTCAGGGACTGCATTTGACAATATTGGCTCCCCAGCAGCCAACCGTGCCAAAAGGTGCTTTCCTCATGTTCTTGGAAACACCACTCACAGAAGTGAGAGTTAAAATCCAGGCACTAAGTGCAGGGAAAGGGGGCATCTGATACGAGGAGACATGACAGAGAGATCAATGTGCTGAGAAGGGCATCCCTGTGGCATCCCCTGAGGTAGAAGGTGCATGAGGGGAAGAGCCATAAGAGCGTCAAGTGTCAGGCATCAGAGGTCATAAGACACAGGGAAGATGACACCAGGCCTTACATAGTCTAGGAAGCCAGAAAATAGTTATGAGCTCCAATGAGTGAAATTCCTTGAAAAGGTTAAGGCTGTGTGGCATAGGCTCACTAAAGACTGTGGAACTAAAGGCAAAACTCTCAGAATCTTCTCCGGGTCATGACAGACGACAAATCGGCCCCATCCAACGCCTCCCTGAGAAATGCCTCCTCCTCTAAGGTCCACTTCTTCAAGTTTTTAATATCAGTACTTTGAATTTCTGAACTCTCTTTGAGCTTATCAAAAATGACTCAGACCCAGGTGGTTTATCCAATTTAGTACTACAGGTATATAGATAAAAAAAAAAAAAAAAAAAAAAAAAAAAACAAGTTGGTGCTTCCTCTGCATCAAGACAACAGAGAGAGGTGTGGTTCCCCAGGGGCCTAGGACAGAGGCAGGTGCTCTGGCCACTCTTCACTTTACCCCAAGGAACTCACTTTTCAGGATACGTTCTGAGTTTTAATGACTCAGGTGGTGTATATATGGGTAGATGGTGGGTGAACTTGCTTGTCTATGTTAGGGAATTGGGGGTGTAGGACAGGAAAGGTGGCATCTCCAAGGTACCCAGTCACAGATATAAGAATGTGACTCACGGATGGCATTAGTAAAGTGATGACAGAAGCCTATGAGGCTGGATTTGGACAGGCTCTCTCGTACCCTGACCTGTACAAAATTGATGGCGACAGACACTGGAATGGAGAAATTGGTGTAGAGACAGGGAGCATCTAATCTAGGAACAGTAGAGGAGCAGAAGAGACCCAAGCACTCCTTCCCACCCGCTTACAAGAGTCATCTTCTAAGAGAAAACAGCTTTGTAAAGGAACAGGAAAGCTCCAAGGACAGTGAAGGCCACAGGTCGCCAGGCAAGAACAAAACCTAGGGAGGCTTCTCAGATGACATGAGAGGTATCAGACCCTCAGGTGACATCAAGCCCTAGAACAGGATGTATAGGAGAAAGTATGGGTTCTTCACCAGGAAAAGGTCAGTTCAGTGAGGTTGAGTCCAGAGGCACTAAAGCTTGTTCATGTAGCCTGTGTCAGAAAAATGCGAAGAAACCAGCTGGCTTTGGGCGAGGGGCTAAGAGTATCTCCAGGTGCTGAGAGATCAAGGGGCAGTAAAAGGGCTGGCTGTGGTGTACTGAGCAAGCTAGGGATAAGAATTTTCTGTCTCACAGCCCAGCACCTAGAATCATTTTGCATATACATCCAGCTGGTCTCTTTGGCAGGAGTTCTCAGCTCAAGAGTGGCTTGTGCAGAAAGCTATCAGAGTTTGTTTGATTTTTTTTTCCCCAAGGCTGTCTCCTCCAGTCCATGGTAAGCTGTCTTCATAACTCCGCTCTGCCTGCCCTGTCCCTCCCAGGAGCTTTGGCCTTCACAGCCTGATTCATTTAAAAGACTGCAGAGGCCTGAGGCCTGGCGAGAGTCCAGTAGTGGGGGACACACCATCCCAGCAGCCAGCTATAGAGTGAGGTCAGGTCTCATCTCTCCTGAGCCTCTCAAATATCCCCAGGCCTACCAGATGCTGGCTGGATTAGGACCTTGCATAGAGGAGAGGCAAAGAAAGATGGAAGGGAGCCCCCACTCCTTCAGAGGCAGCACTCCATCCATCAGGACCAGGAGAACCTCTGACTTGTGGGTCAACGGTGTCATTTGAACTAGCCCGAACTCAGCTCCCCCTTCCAAAGCATTAGTTCACATTTTCTCCTCTCCTGTGCTTCCATAGTTTTACCTGCTCCTGTCTGTGCTCCCTCCCTTCTCAAACTTTAGCTGCCTCTGTGTGATCTGGAGAGCCTGTGACAGCAGATTCCAGGGTCCCACCCGTAGTTGGGGAAGGAACAGGTGGGGCCTGGGAGTTTTCATTTCTAACAGATTCCCCGAGTGACATTCTGGCTGCTGACCCAGGGTCCATTCACAGGGAGATACTGTCTTAGCTACCCAACCCAGGTTGGTGTGGGGTTGAATCGGCCTCAAGGGCAGCCTCCAAGCCCTGCACAGACTCCAAGTCCAATCAATAACTATTGATTTCACTGAATGGAAGCAGTGAACAGTAGAGTGTTGGTTGACTTTAGGATCCCGTGATAGTCAGACCTATGGAGCGAGTGGGAAACTCAAGTGTGAGACAAGGGGGACGAGCCTGCACAGCACACAGCGTTCAACACTGGACAGATACCTGTCGAATGATCAGGAATCACAAAAGAACCATGATCGTGGCTATTGATTAAGTCCCTGGCATATGCCAAGCCCAGTTCTGAGATCCATGTGTAGCCATCCCAAAGGGGCTATGACATGAGGACCTTGTGAACCTTTTCTATACATGAACGCTCACTCGGATAGACACACAGATCCTAGCCCAAGACCCCATGAAGCCCCAGCTTCAGTCCATCGCCTCTAGTCTCTGCAGACTTTACTACCAAGTCAATCACTCTTCAGGGAGATAAAGGAAGTTGAAGAACTGGAGGTTAGGAGTGACTGTGCTTTAGAGAATGAAAGTCTAGGTACAAGGTCTAAGAGATCAGGCTATCTGATTCCTGATCTTCGGGATGCTTTTTGCTAGGTACAAGAACGTGGGTGATTCCCTCACCTTCAGCACCTCACTTCCCTGAACTACAAACTGAGTATAATGATTCCATTCAGTTGGGATACCATTTAATTAAATGAGAACTAATCTAATACCTAGCATAAGTCTGTCCCCTTTGCAAGGTGGAATGACGGCTCAGACCTGAAGTTAGACTTTTTGCCCAATAACCTCAGTGCAGCAGAAGAAGCAGGGAGGGAGGGAGGGAGAGATGCAGAGACCTATGGAGAGGCGGTTGCGATGAGCTTAGTGACCTCTATATCCCCAAGATAGAGGTGGGATGTGGCAAAGATCTTACAAACCCTCAGCCACTTACAAACAATGTCACCAGAAGGGGCTAGACATAGCTAATCTGGAAACCTTTATTCATAAGATGGTCACGCATAGTTTGGACCCCCATGGGTGAGAATCATACACAATGATGCCACATTCAGCTCACAGTTCGAATCTGCAGTTAGCTTTGCCCTGTGGAAGCCTCTCTCCTGGGACTCCAGCATATCCAGGGGGCAGAACACAGGAGGCCTGATAGGCAGGTGAATGCAACCCATGCTGGAGAGAGAGACCCTCTGGAGTCCATAATGACAGTGTGCACTCACTGGCTCTATGCTCCACTCAGTGAGCCTCAGCCAAGTATAAAGTTCAAATGACACAACTGTCCCATATCTCCATGGTCATGGTGTAAAAGCCAGCCTCATCACAAGCCAGCCCTTAGAGGCATCCAGCTACTGTGAACCTCATTACCACTACTGCTTCTGTGTATAAGTTAGGCTTTTAAAAACGAAGTCTTGGCTTCCTCTATTATAGAATGAATATATGAACATGATACAGACTTATGCGATTGTTCCAAAACATAAATGAAATAATGTATGCCAAGTGGCTAGCATACAATCAGCATCGGACAAACATGAAGCATGATTCCTAGCTGGAAGCAGATAGTCCCCT